>PVIR01005400.1:0-63807 GCA_004026965.1 Petromus typicus
GTGGGTCTCCACACCCAGTATTGTTATGTGGTTACCGGGGAATCGAACCCCGGTCCTTGCACTTGCGAGACAGGCGCCGGAACCACTGAGCTAACTCCCCAGCCCCCAGAATGCATCTGATTCTCAAACAAACCAATTTTATCACTGTAAGCATTAATCATTGACAGGAAGAACCTTGTGTTTTTTCACTGCTCAGAAACACTACTATGGCATTATGATCTCCTCAGGCAGTCATTTAAAAGTTTAATCAACGGGGAGCCAGTACTTCTTTACAAATCTTCATATTCACAGCAATAGGCTTGAGCTATCTTGTGGTATTAAATAGGACAGGTCACCGGGGCCTCTTCCAAGGAAGGATTTGTTGCCCAGCTGCAGGGAATGTGGCCAATGGACAGGCTCCTGCTGTCAGCAGCTCAGAGCCCAGTGCTTCACCTAGGAATGGGCCCCTCCAGGCAAAGCTTGCCCTCAGGGCCTGAGCCAAGCAGGCACACTCCCTGCTCCAGAGCTCCTGGGAAGAGGGGCTAAGTCTTTTGGTCAGGCTTCTCTGCCCCATTCTGCTTTCTATCTCCTTCCACAGGTCTCTGTTTCTAATAAACATCTTATACCCCAAACTCTGTCACTTCTGCTTCCCGAAAACAAAACCTGTTTTGTCTTTTGTTCGCATTTTCCATAGCTTCATTTTACCTCATCCCAGAAAAACAAATGCTTGTGAACACTCAATTCTTGGAATATCAGGATACTTAAGAACACAGTTTTCAAGGTCTAAACTTCACTTTAATGAGAAATGCATAACCATGGATTTCTCCCTTCATTTCCTACATGATGCATAGGAGAAGAAATAATATTGTAGTTATTTTCTTTGTGAAGATTAAACTATACCTTGCCTTTAGGATTGCAAATAGAAAGTATCAGACATTCAATCATGTATTCTTTCAGTACTATTGATTGCTGAGTCACTTCTACACACCAGGCACAGGAAAAAAGAGCCAGTGAAAAAGCTTGGGCTGCAGAGGAGATCACATTCTAGTGGTTGAGACTGACGACGAACAGATCGCTAATTAATATAATACACTACCACAGCAGGGTCTGCCCAAAGGAAGGCTGGGTGAGGGGGCAGTTACTGAAGCATCTATTGCTTCAGACCCACAGGGAGGGGAGGACTGATGTAATGCACAAACACTGCTGGGATTGCACAGTCACGTACACAACTCTATCAGTTTCCTCGACAGTAAGTCTCATTCTCATACTGGTGAAAAATTTTATCATGTTTAATGTTTCAAAAGTGGTATTCTTCTGATCTGCAAGTCTACTGCATGAAGTGTTACTTTATATGTTACTAGCCTATATAGTACTTATATGTTACTATATAGTTCTATATAGTTACTAACCTATATAAGTTATATCTTATTATATGTTAGTAACCTATATAGTAGTAATATGTTACTATATAGTTACTAACCTATACAATAGTTATATGTTACTATATGTTAGTAACCTATACAATAGTTCTGTCTTAGCCATCCTAAGCTGGAGTGAGACACAGCTGTCTCAGGCAGATGGCTTTCATGTGCAATATTATACGCCTGCCAGGTTTTTTAAAATATGAAAGAGTTTTCCGTTTCATTAGTACTTCATGGCTGACCATCCGCAAACACCTGGTGTTCAGATTTCTTCTTGTGAAAATGTAACCACATAAAGTTTTAACAAAAAATGGTATCTGTTATGCTGTGTAAGCTTTGTCTAGAGGATCTAAAACTTAAGATAAAAGATACATGTAGGAGGAAAATCTTTCTACATGATAAATTAGATGCTAAATTAAAATCAAGACCAATAGAAAAAGAAGGAAATGGTAAAGACAAATTAAATTACTTTGATCCTTTCCAATACTCACTTTTTTTTTTCCTTCCTGGGGGAATGCAAGGCCTTCATAGACTTCTACCTCATCAACAGAAGATTAATAATAAAATGACAGCCTCTTTCTGAGAATAACTGTGGTTACATTTCTATTTGCTTTTCTTCTCATACTTTAACATACATTACATAAGTACCAATATTACCTTGTACTCACTCAAGGTAGAAATCAAATCATATCTATCTTGTTGAAGCACTAGTGAGGTAAATAAACAATAAACTTGACGTTTAGAAAAGCATTTCAAATTTATATATTATATTAGCTTTCTAAAAGATTAAACTGCCAGTGGTGCTGGTGCACATCTGCAGTCTCAGCACTGGGGAGGCTGAGGCAGGAGGACTATTGAGTTTGAGGCCAATCTGGGTTATATAATGAGTTTAAGGCCTGTATCAACCACACAGTGAGACTTTGTTTAATAAAAATAAATAATGAAAGAAAGGTTAAACTGTCTCAAGGTTATACATTTTTAATGTTTATGCTTGTAAAAAAGAGATAACAACATCTATCTACATCATAGTCAGTAGAAGGAAGCATTTTAAAGTGATTTAAACACTACAAAATTATTTGCAAATGTAAGATATTGTTACAACTGGAGTTTACTCATTTCATTTAAATATTAACATTATTTGCATATGATTTTCAATTAATCAGTAACAAATACCTTCATTCATTTTTGAAGTATTTATTCAATACCTTGTATTTTACATTATGAGGAACAAAATGAGAAAGTTATCTCCATTATGAAGGAGGTTACAAATAAGATTTGACAGGAGAACATGGGAAAGGTGTGGAATTAGTTCTTGCTAACATACTAAACATTTTGTATTTGACAGAAATTGTTATGAAGCTTTATATGTACTAACTCTTTGATCTTCAGAAATCTCACAAAAGGGTGATATTTTCCTTTCATTTTACAGATGAAGAAGATGAGGCACAAGAAATTCAGATATTTTCTCAAGAATAGAATCCTACTAAGTAACAAAATCAATCAATAGCAAGGCAAAAAAATAAATAAAATGAAAGCTTGGGGTAGAGTGACAGGAAAGAAGGTTCTGATAGGAAAGCAAAACTAGATTCAGACTTGAGGAGTCAGACAAAAAAATAAGTAAAGGATAAATAATACATTACATATGTATTTTTTGAAAGTACACGAGTATATGCTTTATTGAAATATGATATACATATAGAAAATGTAAAAATCCAGTATGTACATTTGAAATATCTCAAAGGGAATGTACTCTTTTATAAACTGGATTTATTTTATTTTTTTAACAGTGAAAACTATATTAAAACAATGTCTAACTACATAATCTTTACATCTCTGTTAGTACATCCATTGTATTTCAAAGTATTACAATTGAAGTATTGTTCTATAATCAAGATATTCAATCCTGGCCTATTTTAATGGAAAATAACTTGAAATAAAATAATTTATAGTTTTCTAGAAGAAAAAAATGCAACAAGAATATTAATTTCAGTTCACATGAGAAGCACTGTTTTGATTTTAATGGCATAGACAGGAGGCTGCTTCTCGTCCCTTTGAATTTTTTTTATTATTGCTATAATTATAAGGTTTTATACCCAGGAAAAAAATTTGCAGAGCTTTTTTTCAAATAATACATAAAATAGAGTCTAACAATGGCTTCTATTCATTTAAATTTCCAGGAAGCCACATTGATTGTTGGTCCTGTGTGTTGCCTATAAAACTTACCAAGCGATAGGTCTGGGCCTTTAAAATGTTCAGATCAATAAAGTTCTCTTCATTATCCGTCTCCTCTTCCTTAGAAAAATTTAAAAAAGTTAAAATTATAAAAATATAAAGAATTAGTTCCAGTTTTCACATAATATACTAAGCTATACTAGGCTTGATATAAAGATGAACTCAGCAAAGTGTATTTAAAAGCCTAATAAACACATGCATAAAGTAGAGTGAATATTATTAACAGCTTATATGTTCTTTGAAGTTTTGACGATGCTATTTAAATAGAGATCTTTTTTTTTTTTTCCAGTCACTTAGAAAGAAGGGAGGCGAAGGAAAGGATCTATGATGTTCAACTATGGATAAAGGCAAAAATAAGAGAAAATAGCTCCAAGTAGCACTTCTGAAACAGACAGTGAGACTCATTTATGGAGAATTTGAGCAACTTGATTGAAATGGACAAGGATAAAAGATCATCAGGCACAAGAGTCTCATTTGCTCCAGGGACCAATCACATTAATTCACACTTTTTACAAGTCTCTCATATTTAAACTTGATGAGGTAAATCATGGTTACCAATGCTGCTTAGCTGATTCTTTGGCTCTTAAATATAGGCCCTGATCCATAAATCAATTGGATGTGGAGGTGGGGAGTTGCATAATAATCCTTTGAAAGGCAACCATCTGCCTAATATGCAGCAAATAGGAGTAGTTGCAGTCACATGATCTGGCAAATAATGAACCAAGCAACAAACGAGTATCAGCTGGTAAACATTTCCACTTTTCTTGGTATTACTCTTGCCTGTGATTAGGTGAGTAAGAAACTATAACAACTCAGTCAATGCAATACTTCTTTAGGCCCAGACTCTTCAGGAATGAAGGCTTGGGTTGTCCCAGCCCCAGAACCACAGCCTGCTCTGGTTTTTTGCTAAATGCAAAGAGAACATGGAATGGAGAGTGAAATAAACTTGCACTTTCACGATCATTCCCCCACCTGTATTTTGTTATGAATAATTTGTATATTTTGGTTTTCTTCTCTCCTTGTGCCTTTACGATGTAAAGTGAGATGCATTGACTTTACATCATAACATGTAAGTATGTTACCTTTACATTATAGTATTAAGTTATAAAATGTCAAGAAGAATATCTATCATTGCAGGCCTCTTTGGGGGAAGAGGATAGTACATTATCTGGAGAATAACTATAACAAATTAGGTAGAATTATGACTTTACTTGGAGATAAAGTATGATTTCAGAAGATGTGTTTGGGTGCTGAACTGGAAGGGGTGTACACATTATCAATGATTTTGTGTTGATTTAGGCATGGAATACCTAGATACTTGGATAAACACTACTCAGGTTGTGTGTGTGAGGAAACTGTATTTGAGATGTTTGAGTAAGTAGACTGACAAGTACAGCGCCCTTTTGAGTGTAGGGAGGCTTCATTCAATGTACTAAATGTACAGATTAGAACAAAAACGCTAAGAGATAATTCACATGTCTGCTGATTTTTTTTTTTAAGGTTTTTTGAGACAGGGTCTCGCTTTGTAGTTCAGGCTGGCCCTGAGCTCAACCTCAAACTCACATCACAGCAATCCTCCTGCCTCTGCCTCCCTAGTGCTGGGATTATAGCTGTGAGCCACCACGCCCTGCACTGTGCTATGTGGTACTGGTTGCTGCTGGGGTGAGTCTCCATGCCCAGTATTGTTATGTGGTTACCGGGGATCGAACCTGGGTCCTTGCGCTTGCAAGACAGGCGCCAGAACCACTGAGCTATATCCCCGGCCACATGTCTGCTTATCTTTGAACCAAGATGTAGCCTCCTCTTACCTTCAAACTAAGACTTCTAAGGCCTTGGATTTTAACTGGAACTCTACTATCAGCTCTCTTGGGTCAATATGTTGCTAAATGCAGATCTTAGGATAACTCAGCCTCCAAACCATAGGAGTTAATTCTTTATAATTGTCTCTCTGTATGATGCACGTGTGTGCATCTCCTACTGGTTCTGTTTCTCTGGAGAACCCAGACTAATATATACAAAAAAGATTTAAATTACTGATAATTATTAAGAGATCATTCAAAAGGAATTCAAGTATAACCTGGCTTAGAAAAAACTTTGAAAATAAATTAGGTTTCTAATCTCAGTAATTAAGATACAATTGTTTCCTACCATTTCTTCGACTAATTTGTACCTTTTAAATTCTCTTACAAGTAATTACTATGGATATGATTACTTATAGTAAGTGACAATATTTTGTGACATGACCAATACTTAAAAAAATTATCAGTGTGTCCTATCTTATTTTGGTCAGTATAAAAGTGAAAGTGTCTAGTTTCTAAATGATTACAACAGAACTTTCACTATCAGAAATGATTCTCACCACCTTTCAACTAACAAACTCTGGCAACAGGTTTACTATGCCATCTATAAAAGGTTTTTCAGCACTGGGCCAACTCTCGTTCACAGGAAGGATGAGAGATATAAAAGACGGCCTTAGAGAGTGATATGTTAATATGAAGGGAAGGAAGAAAATAATCAAGAGATATGACAAAAGGAAAAGTAACTGGAGAGACCAAAGCCTTCATTGTGTTCTTGTGATAGAAGGGGGTCTTTACCTCATGGTTGCGAAAGAATGTATGTACAGAGGCCACCTTCTAATTTGTTTCTCAAAAATTATATACCCAATAATGCTTTTAAAGAATTTGTAGAAAAAATTAGCTATAATTTCTAGAGTTAAACAACCATGTGCTAATAGGCTTTGTGATCAAATATTTAAGGAAAATCTGCTGTCCACTAGGCCCAGCACTATAAGCTGCTGATGTAACAATATGCTAAACTAGAAATAGTTTTGGCTTTCAGAGAGATGAGAGGTATTCTTCTCCTTCAATTAGTTTTTTTGAGTTATGTGTCTTTGAAGTTAGGATCAGGTTTCTGTCAATAAAGTTAATAACTATTACACAGTTATTAGGAATGCAAGATGAAAGAAAAATCAGAGTATAATAAATGAAGTGAAAAACTGGGAATATGTGAGAACTTAATTTCTGAGTTTGAATAGAAGAGTCTAATCTTCCTATGTCCAAAATAGTTTGGACTTGTGCCATCTTCTCAGGTATTCTTAAGATAGCCTCCCTCTCAGACCCTTGATCATGCAAGCTCCTTCGTGCCTTGGAATTTTCGCTTGGCCGTATTCTCGCATCACCATGGCCTCACTCATGGCCTGCTGTGTAACCATGCTCCAGAAATACATGGAGAACAAACAAGTATATTTTCCCTTGACTTTTAAGATGACTTTAAAATAAATTTCTTAAGTAGATTGATTTTTCAATGGTTTCTTTCCTTATATAAATAGCAGAGTCATCTTTTCTACACGTAGATGTTTATTTACACTGCTGATAAAAATACATGTTAAAAGGGCTGGGACACAGCTCAGTGGTAGAGCACCTGCATAGCACAACTGAAACCTTGAGTCTAGGTTCCGATATACCACATATGCAAGTAAAAATTTTAAAAAATAATAAAAAATAAATAAATATATGTTAAAATTTTGAAAATATGAAGAATTACTGAAAAGAATCATCCATATTTTTACCCATTTGTAACCAATATTAACATACTGAATTCTTTTACATATTTTGTTATTGTAATCAAGATGAGATAAAAATGATAATCTTTTTATTTTTATAATAAAGTATGTTATCACTGATATGTCATTAATGTACCTTTGTAAACAACTTTTAATGGTTATATAATATTCTATTTGGATGTCTAATGAGCTCATCATATTTTATCATTTCATATTAGAGTTAATCCAGGGATTAATACTTTTGTGATACAGACTTATTTAAGCTGAAATACATAATATACAATCTTCCCTCTCACCCCAGTATAGGGAATGAAACTCAGGACATTGCACTCCCCAAAGCAGGTATGGTGCCACTGAGCTACATCTGCAGCCTCACAGTCTATTGATTTAATACTGAGGTTTTTCCACTATTTCTGTATATATGTATATTTTCTACAACTTATGGTCAACCTATTTCTAGGTGGGAGAAAGAATTATAAATCTGTTTCTAGTTCTGAGAGTTATCTTGAGGAAAAAAATAACTCTTGTGTCTGTCATCTTACCTAGCTGAATCTGTTGTTGATTGACTGTTGTTGAGTCGATTATTTAGCTTCATGGATACAATGTTAAAGATGAAAGAAGGTGCAGATGCTCCTAAACAACTTAAATATTGCTGGTTATTTAAAAGCATTAAAAAATTTCTGTAGGGTAGTACTCATCCTAATTTGAGAAGCAAATAGGAATTGTTAGTAATGAATGGTAATCTTCTCAGGCAGAATGTATTAATACTAAATTCTATTCTTCTGTTCTAAATTCTTTTTTAGTCACAGTCTATTCAAAATCAAGAGTGGTGGTTAATAAAATATTTATTCATAATTAGTGACATATATGTCCTTTTACAGTTTAAGAACCTCTGTTATAATTCATTAGAGAACATGAACCTAAAGGTTTAAACCACGGATACTTGACATGGTATTTACAAGCTTTTCTCCTCTGAAAACAATGAAATAAAATATACTCTAGAAAAATGAAAAATATGAGAGAATGAAGAAAAGGAACTCAAAGGTAAAAATGAACAGAAAGCTCAGCAAAACACATACCACAGATTCTTCATCCACTTTATTTAACATTAATTCTGCATCATCTTCTGGAACAATTTCTTCTTCTACTTCTTCCACTGGGTATGATGGTCTAAAATAATCAGACTAAATATGAGAACTTAAAAATTTTACTGAGGCAAGAGTACAACAGAAAATATAAGACTCAGTTTCTTTTGCCCTCCTGTAATCTGTTAAACGTTTCCTGTGTTCTTTCCAAAACTTGCTACGTACAAGAGTAAAAATTTTCATCTTTAAGTTTAAAGAATACATTTATAAAAATGAGATATAATCATATTGTCACATAACTCACATTCCCCACTTATGAACATGCCACATTTAAATAAACATCCATCTGCCCATGGTTTTACACACCTCTACTACATTCTATTCAACAGCACCACCACAGTTAAAGTGGCAGTCTATGCTAAACATTAAGGTTGGTTTCTAGATTTTTCCTAAGCAATACAGCAAGGTTCATCTTTGGACGTTTATCTTTATGTACATGACTTGGAATACATTCGTACAGTGGAATGGTTAGATCAGCAATTTTGCCCATGTCACTGTTTTACTACATATTGTCAAAATTGGCTTCCAAAACGATTCCCTAATTTACACGTCCAGCAAAAATGAAGAACAGTGCCTCTATTTCCTTACATTCAATGTTTTCTCCTTTGGCTTTTTCATAAATTAAGAAAATTAATACTTTTTGACCTATACTAAAAATATCTTCCCTAGTTTAGTAGTTATAGGCTTGGCAATCCAGACTATTGCAGTTTTTATTAGACACAGCAACTTGTTCTTACACAGACCCTAGATTTAACATCATACATATTACACAGTTTCCCTTCCATATTCCCTGTATCCATCAGGTTTTTCAGTATTTCTATAATTTTATTTTTCACATTTACATCTTGGTTAATCTTGTTTGTTTTTATATACAAAATGAGTCTTATTTTTATTTCCAAAACTTAACTAATAGTCCTAACACTAATTACTGAATAATTTCTCCATAAAGAGCAATGCCACATATTTCTTATACTAAAGACAACCAAATGTATTTGGGTTCATTTATGGCAACTTATTTTGCAAATCCATACCTTAAATGTGTTGCCAAAACTAGTATACAAAGAAGAAGAGCCCTGAGAATGAAATCAATCTTCTTAAAAGATACATTTTTAAAGTTTTCATTAATTAAAATTACATAATACCTTAAAAGCAATGTTTTCTTAGGATGTGTCATACATTTAGATGTAAAAGTTATCACCTATAAGTAGATAAATATGTAACTTGTATGTGATTACATAACTAATATAGTCTCTAATTATATAGCTAATCTACTCTCTTTTCTACTTTCCTCCTTTATTTTCTCCCATGTATATATTTCCTGTCATCCAGGTCACAATGCACAGATCAGGAATAAGATGTGCCCAGAAACAAAGGAAGTGCAGCATTGGAGAGCAGCTGAAAGACTAATCGTTTCTGGTGAAGTTTGAATATATTAGGCTATGTGGATTCAGTTGTTTCCAGAAAATGATAAATAGAGCAGCATATCTCATAACTTATCTTTCCTTGAAATCTAATAAACAAGTATTATGGATCATGTAGTCATTCTTACACTACATCAAGTGGAAATCTTTGAGTTTAACGTGTGATGTTGCCATGCTTTAGCTTAAAAAGAGATGAGAACCAGTATTTTCCTATCGCTCAACCCAATGGTAATCTAAACCAAAGACATTTTTACAAGTACTTATTAAGAGGAAGCAGATAACAGAGCACAGCTGAATAGATATCAAAGTATCAGATAATATTATCTGTCTCTTTCTACATGTTATTTCTAACCACAAATCGTTACTTACCCATCTTACTTGTAGTGCCAACAACCTCACCCATTGATAATAACTTCTGAGTGATGAAACATATATTTTCTAATTATAATCTATATCCACGGGCACTTTTGATTTTACTTGTTCATCTACATGCTCAGAATCTATTGAATTTGGAAGATGTATGATGCAATATGTGATATGTGAACTAGACTGTAGGATTTCTAGCAAGAAAACCGGACTCATAAGTAAAGGTTTTTAATTCCACAGCACAAATGCAATATAGTCATAAATAAATAAATCTTCCAAATTAGAGAATCAATGAACGATATCACCTGGGTTCTTTAGTATTATGCCTAGTCATTAAGGAGAAAAAAATCCCTTTAAAATATTAATTTCATTAAATCTATAACTGTCAGTTACCTTTATCTAGGTACTATGCTTGTGTACATAAAGAAATACATGCAGAGACTTTTAAAATATTTTTCCTAAATTGACAATGATATACAGACTCAGTTAAACCTTTAACAGCTGTGATTTTGAACACAGAAGCAAAATAATATCTAACATCATTTTACAACTAGTTTTGAAAACAGACATTCTGTTTGTCTCTGCTGACTTTTCTCACTGACTGTGGCATTTGCATTTTAGAACAGCCACTTCTTATCAGTTTTACTGAACAGCTCTGTACCTTCAAAAAAAACGATATGCAAACTGCATTTTGCCAGGGTAGGCAAAAGTTACCTTTTCCAGGTGAAACCGATATATTTCAGTGCTTCTTCAGCTAAACAATCAAGAACATGGCATACGTGCTCTCCATGACCTGACTTTAATTTTGAAGGGGGGAAATCTGCAGTTCTGCCCTGAAAAACAAGATAAACAAGATACTGTTAGTTCTACTCTAAATGTCAAAATATTTTAAGCAAAGAGCTGATTATGTCTTTTTCAATTAAAAATAACTATAATTCATATGTCTTTTGAATCCATTGATACATTAAAAAATCATTTTATTATTATAAAGACATTTTATTCTTAAAAATACTAAATTAAAAGTTAATTATATCACAGCACCAGATGTTGGGATTAAAAAAAAAAGTAAAAAATACATGCATAGTATTAGTAACACACATGAGGTGTGATAAAAATGAGGTGTGATAAAAATATAGTGAATACTTACTTTTAAAAATTTATTATAGTAAAAGACAATTGCCATCAATCCCCCTGGGACTACTTTCCTCATTTCAAACACACATATCCTAAGGAGTTTTGAAGGCCTCTTTCATGAGTATTTTTAGTTGCATTGCATGGCTGCCTTGCTGTCCTGAACAGCCTCAAAGAGCTTACCTCTCACAGTTATTTGGGAAGATGTAAAAGCCACAGAGAGCCTGATCCAAGGGGTAAGGTGCATGAGGACACACCTCCAATGCCCTTGACAGCACCATTCACTGAAATTTTTTTTTTTTTTTTAGACAGGGTCTCGCTTTGTAGTTCAGGCTGGCCCTGAGCTCAGCCTCAAACTCATATCACAGCAATCCTCCTGCCTCTGCCTCCCAAGGGCTGGGATTACAGTCTTGAGCCACCAAGCCAGGCACTGTGGTATGTGGTAATGATTGCTGCTGGGGTGAGTCTCCACACCCAGCATTGTTATGTGGTTACGGGGATCAAACCCGGGCCCTTGTGCTTGCAAGACAGGCGCCGGAACCACTGAGCTATATCCCTGGCTCTGTTCACTAAATTTTGAACACACCTTATATAGACATGAAAGTACTGAAAACTACTCAAAATGTAGCAACAACAGGATACATGTGTGTGAAGCAAAGGGGAATGTTTTGAGAATTTTCATAGCAAAATGTCTTTAATTATAATACATTTTAAAAAATTTAAGTGTTTATCATTTGATCACTTCTTGTATCATTTAAACAACTGTGTGAGGGACAAAGTGTTTCACTTCTCAAGAATTAGTAACATCAGGGCTGGAGATTTAGCTCTTGGTTCTAGCACCTGCGTTGCAAGCACAAGGTCCCGAGTTCAGTCCCCAGTACCAAAACAAAACAAAACAAAAAATTAGTAACATCTGTGCCCAAAATTTCTTATTTCTTTTCTCTAGGAAAAGTTATAAATGAAAAGAGCAACTGCTATCATAGTCTATTAAGTAAAAGTTCCCCTTCAAAATATAAAATGTATCAACAGTCTTTTTCATTCTTTTAGAATAAGAACTAGCCACTCATAAATTTACGTCTGAGATTGACCAAGCTTAGGAAAAAATTATTACTCTGGCTTGTAAAAGGTATTTTGGAAGTGGCATTAATGTTATAACATCGACCATTTGGAGGTTTTACCAGAAGACAAATTCAGACACACACACACACACACACACACACACAGACAGACAGACACACACACACACACACACACACACACACATATGCACCACCAGGGCATCATCTAAAAGGCTACCATTTGTTACTGAATTACCATTATTAAAATTCAAAACTCGAGAACATACAGAAAGAAGTGTTTGCACTTACAAATGACCGAAGCTCAGATAATATGTTGGATATCGTGGCATTGGGGTCATCGTACTCCTGTGGCTGCTCAAAGGGATGTCCCGCTTTGTTAATCAGCCAAGCAGCAAGAGTGCAGAACATGTAGAACTGCTCACCAGGGTTGGTAGGGAGAGCAAAATAGTGTCTGTTTCAAAACAAGGGGGCAGAAGGGAATGGGAAAGAATACAAATAATTCTATGGTAACCTCTGAAGCCAAGTCCAAAATTGCTAAAGAATCTTTCTCCAACCATGGCCTTCAAATCAAAATGAATAATTCACTCTTTGTAGTTTCCAATAATCTACAGCACTCACATTAAAGTTTTGAATCAACAAAAGTAGGATAATTACTATTGTCTAAAAAAAAATAAATAAATCAAAGACCCGATACCAAGGAAATGTGGTACATGTTAGAAGATAGAGCATGTGAAACTTTTTCCAAAGTCACATAAATAATTAATAATTCATAAGTAAGTAGCCTCTGAGAATAATAAGTTGAAATTTTGGGAATCTCAGTTTAAAAAGATCTTGGAGATTATTCAGTATGCAAGTTTACTATTTCTACCTATGCCTAAATATTATATTAAACAGTTGCTCTCTTTTAGGTTGCATATTCAAAATAATGGATAGCTTACAAAAGTACTGCTTCTTCTCTTATCAATGGATCATAACTTCAGTGGAACCCAAGTACAGGTAGATTTCAAAAAAAATTCCCTTTATTTTTCTAGGGTGCAGCTGGGAACTGGAAGGAATCCTTTCTCATTCCCAGTCTAAAGAACAACTGTTGAGTTCTCAATCTCCTACTGAACTGGAGACAGCCCAGAGTTATCAGTGTGATTTACAAAACATAATAGAAATCAAACTTGTTAGCAACAATATTGTCAGTTTGATCAAAGATTTTATTTTTCAGCTATATGTTTATACTTTTTCCTTCAAAATAAGTAAACAGTCTAGAAGACCACAAAAAGCTAGAAAGAAAAGAGGTCATGGAGTCCCTCTCCAGTTATATACTTACAGTCCTTTCAAAGCATTCACTCACCAACAACTCATTTTTTTCTTTATCAACTGCTAACTCAAGGACAGAGGAATGGAGCTGATACTGTAGACCTAGAACAGTGGTTCTCAACATTACTGTGTATCCAGAAGGCTTGCTTGATAAAACACACACTGCTGGCCCCGCCCCTAGAATTTCCGAAAAGAAACAACTGGAAACAGGCCTGAGGAATTTCACTTCTAAATTCCCAAGTAAGGTTGGAACTGTCTAAAGACCACACCGAAGAGAACCACTGGACTGCGTAGGGTACGTCCATACAAACACAGAAACAGTACAGAGATGATAATATAACCTTGAAGCTGTTGTGGAGTCTGACATATATATGGACAAGTGATCCATTTTTATTAGCACAGAAAATGGGCTTATCTATATTGTTATGATCAACTCATTTTAAGTAATAATCTCCATTCTACCTTTGCTACCATCAATCAAGATGCGCTACTTTTTTTGGTGACTCTTCCACTATAGACTTAGCAACATGTGCAGCTCGCAGAGAGTCTACCCACTGTTCAGTTCAAATCACTGGAAGAGAGTAAAGGAATGAGATCAAAACTGCCCAGGAAAATGATGCGTACCCACCTGTAAACATTAAAAGAAAGTATTCTACATGTTTAATGTTGCCGCAAAGGGTAAATTAAACAAATATATGTATTAAAGTGAAGGGAGTAATAGAACTCAGTGATCTGGCTGTCACTAAAGTACCGTGGTCTTTAGAAAAGTGCTAGCTCTCCATTACCTCAGCAACTGGTCTAAGCAACCAAGGCGCTCCACAATACTGTAACTTTTTCTCCTCCCGGGCGAAGTGCAGACACTTAGTTCTACGATAAGCCGATTCCAGCGGTCTGCCATTTCATCTGTTTTCGCTACTTTCTCTCTTTCTGAGAGTACTATTACTGCAAAGGCCGACGTGTTTTAAAGCCTAGCAATTAGCGCCCAAGTTACTAACTGCATACACAGCGCTCCTCGGTAAGGTCTCAGATGCCGCTGTTGGCCAGTGGTGGCGACGAGGTCTAGCAGAGGCGGGGGTGGAGGGTCTTAGCAACGCATCTGAATTGGGGCATGTTGGTACTTCTCTAGTTTCTTGTTTTTTTTCTGCGTTATTACTTTATAAGGTAGTTTGTGTTCTGTGTGTTTTGAAGAGCAGGCAGGCTGGCTCGCATTTTTCTGCCCCGACTTTCCAAGACTTGTTTACTTTCTCTCTAAAACGTCCCCGCCCGTGCTCCGCGCCCTCCACGCGCCCGCCGGCCCCCGGCGCCGAGTTTTAGCGAGCGCCCGCCCTGGCCAGGGAAACGGACCCCAGGACTTGCTCACCCCGGCTCGGTGCGCCCGGCGAGACCGAAGAAGGCAGGAGCCCGGGCGCAGCCGCCGGGGCTCCGGGACGCGCCACCCACCTGGACGGGGGCTTCAGGTTGCTCTTCCGGAGAAGTCCCTCCTCGTAGCGGAGCAGCTTCAGCTTCTCCACCAAGTCTTCCATCACCACGAACATGTTGTAGGCCGCGCCGGGCCCGCGCTCCACCGCCGCCTCCCCGGCCCCTTCGCCGCGAGCCCGAGACACTCCATCCTCCAACCCCGACGGCGTGACCACGGCTGCGGCGGCAGCCATCGCAGCACAGAAGGGAAGAGTCGGGCTCCGTGAAGTCCGGGCCCTGCACCTCCGCGGCCTACGCCGCCTGAGTTGAAGCAGTTGGAGCTGCGGCCGCGACCGGTTACCAGGCGACCGCAGGGAACCGGTCACCAGGGCAACTAGACCCCGCCCCCTTCCCGCCCCTCGGATTCTGCTGCAGGCCTTCCAACTGGGGAGGGTGTGCTTCGTGACGTCACATAACGCCCGCCCCTTTCCCCTCCGTTTAAGGCGAGGCTAGGAGGCAGTCACGCCCCGTAGGAGGCGTGGTCTCCCGCTGTGCTCCTCTCGCAGCAGGCCTAGCCGCAGGGGCAGCAGGAGTATCTCTGCTTCCCTGGCTTAGGTATGTGGCTGGCGCGAGGCCTGCTGTACCTGGTTAACCAGGGCTGCTTAGTGAACATCTGAGTACCTAATAGCAGTTAATAAAAGATAATAGGGAAGCGAAGGCACGCAGGATGGGCCATACAGCTAGCTCTCTCATTCCTTCTTTTATTTTCTCAGAATTGGAAGTGACATGAATATCGTTACTTTCACTTTGCCTTAGGAACTTACCAATGCAATGTAAAAAAGAAACAATAGGTAATACATTCGGTGATGTTGTATTTCACAATGAAAAGCTTGAGCATATTCACCCCAGTGCTAAGAAAGAACTGTACATGGATTGGAGGGGTAGGCCACAAGACCGACAAAGAGCAAGAAACCGAAGCATTAGAAAGTTTCATTCTACTTCAGAAACAAGAATAGTAAGCTCAAATGCTGCTGCTTGCTGTTTCTAGCCCACTGTGATACAAAGTTTAGAGAGACAACCTGACATGGAATACGCTATAGCTGAGAGTTTAACCGCAGACAGTTTCACCACTGTATTCTGCAGCTGTTGGCCTAAAAGGCAAGTGCGTGGATCTAAAAGACCACAGATGCGACCCAGTCTTACAATTATCAGAAAACTTGTGCATTGAGCAATGTTTTTAACAGCTATCTAAAACACGAGCTAAATGGTAGGTGCGTGCTGTTTCCGGGGAGAAGCTGACTTCAGGCAAGAGGTTGAACAAGTGTTTGTGTTTATAATGTGGCTTTCAAGGGATCTCAGCTCTTCTCTCTGCTTCGAAGAGCACAGAAGAGTCACGTATTTGAGGTAGCTGTAATCGGAAATGTACCTGTAAATCTTTGTGGCTGTGTTAGAAGGAAAATGCTGTAGTACACTTTTCATTTAAATCAGTCTACAAATAACTTGTTTCTGATACGAATACGAAAGGTAAATACCACTCTTTTCATCAAATATAAGTTATACATAAAATAACTCCAAAGGAGAAACCCATTGAGAATGGCTTCTTGCACACATGACGTTCTTTGAGTCGTTAGTTACTTGCTTTTAGTAAAGATAAGGGAGAAACTGTCTCTGCCTCATTGCCACAGCAATCTTTCCCCAGGCCTCTTAGACCAGGGATCCCTTCCCCCAACCACACACATACACCCAGCTACCACGTGTGGACGGCAAGGGAATGAATATACATGCATAACTCGCAGAGTCCGAGATACATATATAGCCTTTTAAGACTGAAAACAAAAGACAATTTGGATAGATGTTTTGGGAGACTTGATTAACCACGAATCCCCCCCCACCCCCGTGGCTTTTTCAATACCCTCAAAGGCTCTCAGATTTCACACTTGATCTGGTTACACCGAGGGTGATAGTTGTTCATGCAGCCCACGGAAGATGTTCTGACATTTTCACAACGTTATGTAACACACAGTCAGAAATAGTCAAACATTGCTTTGTGACAGTCAGGAAACTTTTCAGCAATGCACGTGTTTTGACTTGAATGGAAATAAATCCTCTCCCCAAACCTAGCCGATTTCTTCCTAGGTACAGTAGTGATTCAGCCTGGCTTGGAAGCAGTATAAGAAATTTCTTCCTTTAAGAATGAAGAAGAGGGCCGGGGAGTTAGCTCAGTGGTTCCGGCGCCTGTCTTGCAAGCGCAAGGGCCTGGGTTCGATTCCCCGGTAACCACATAACAATACTGGGTGTGGAGACCCACACCCAGCAGCAACCAGTACCACATACCACAGTGCCGGGCGTAGTGGCTCACGCCTGTAATCCCAGCACTCGGGAGGCAGAGGCAGGAGGATTGCTGTGATGTGAGTTGGAGGCTGAGCTCAGGGCCAGCCTGAACCACAAAAGCGAGACCCTGTCTCAAAAAACCTAAAAAAAAAAAAAAAGAATGAAGAAGAAGAAGACAACTAAAGAATAAAGTGTTCTCAGTAACTTTGGAACAAAGAGAATGAAAGAAAAGAAAAGCCAACTGTTCAACACTGTATGTTTTCCCAGGGGGGAAAAATACAGAAAAGAACACTGAAATGTCATTCTTCTTTATAAAGCTTAGGAAGTTTTTCTGAATCCTTATTTACCCATAATAATTGGCATCTTACTTACTTTCTTCATTGCTGAGACAAAATACTCACCACCCAAAGTTAAAGGAGGAAAAGTTAATTTGGGTTCATATTTGTTGAGGTTTCAGTCCATAGCTGGTCAGCAGGATGGCAGGTTGGCAGGACAAAGGGCAGTGGCAGAGGAACAGTACATGGAGGGCAAAAGGTAGCAAAGCAAGCACAGAAATGACAACAATAGGTTCTCTCTGCCCCTTTTGTATTCTGTTTAGTCTATCAGTCTTAAAGGGGTGCCAAACCAATCAGTGCATTGATTTACTAATCGTATATTCTTACCTCCAGCATCCTTAATACTAGGATGACACCATACGGCAATCCCAGTGCCACACACTTTAGGCCCAGTCAACTCTGAAAAGCTTCACTTGTGACTTTCTGAGGCTTTGGGGGAACATCTAGATACAAGCCATAACTGTTGATTACATATCAGAAGTCTTTTTTCTTAATGGGATTAGTTTCCTTCGTGTGTGAGAATACAAACTCAAATCCTTTTCTAGTTGTCTCAGCCACTTGGACACCTTGGAGTACATTTGCAATAGTGTTTTTATGGAAGATCAGCTCATTCATTGAAGAGTTAGCTAGAGCTTGAAGCAAAAGGAATGTCGAGGCATGTTCGTACTTTCTGCAAAGAATCTTAATTTATCCTTGGCAATACTGTATCGACACTTCCTAGCTGAGCATCTGACATTGACTTTTATTTCTTGCAAACCATCTGTAAAATGATTGAAGGTAGTTTTTAAGACTCTTATGGTCTTTCTATGAACAAGGTAATTTCTCAACATGAAACAGAATCTCAGTCAAAGCTGTCTTAAACTAAATGGATTTCCTGGAAAGTGTTTAGCAAGGCTGGGGATAAAAAGGGGTGACATCCAGAGAAAGAGGAAGACTTTCTAGAGGATGCACCTCAAAATATAAAAGAAGAGGCTTGATGAATAAATTGATGCCACTATATGTCTGTATATAGTCTGTATATGGTTTCTCCCAAACCCATGTTGAAGCTTGGCATGTTGGAAGATGTGGCCCCTTGAGAAATGTGAGGGTGATGGGGCGAAGCTCTCAGAAATGAAGTGGTAGCTTGTTCTCATCGGAATAGGTTAGCTATAGTTTTTTTTTTTTTTCTTTTCACATATGTCCACTTTCCTTCTGCTCTTTCTCATGTGCTGATGCAGGATGGGGTCCTCATCAGAACTTGGGCAGGGCCATGCTGTGGGACCTCCCAGCCTCAGGAACCATGAGCCCCAATAAACTTCTCTTTACACGTTATTCAATCTTGAGAATTCTGTTACAGCAACAGAAAACAGCTAAGACTGCTTTGCATAGTAATTGGCTAAGCACGATCCATTTGAGATGTTAAAAACCTAGAAAAAACTAATAAAAGAAAATTTCTTTGAAGCTATAAGGAAAAAAAGAAAATCTTTTAGCCTCTTCAGTTCTGTGGCTGGATCTAAGACTTAAATTGCAATAGTGCAATATGAGAAAATACATAACCTTTAATGACTTAATATTCCTATATGTGAATAGGACATTTCACAGGGTAAATGAACACCTAGAAAATTTTACATACCACATTTAAAAATAAAATTTTAGAGAAGACACAAGACAGAGGAAAAAGAGGTTCAAACTTCTAAGGGGATAAATTGTGGTAAAATAAATAGGAAATATGTTGTTGACACCAGTGGTAGATAAGGTTATTTTAATAAATTGGCTTGTACAGGATCATTTCAGCTCCAACTCCTACTGGCCAGCAATAAAAATGCTATTTTCTTCACGATACAGGGAGGCATTTCTCCCAGGGGACACTTTATGACCTGCTTTTAGGTAGAAAGGGCAAGTTCAGAGAGTTCTGCATCTGCTATTTCTCAAGTGCTCACAAAACAATCAGTATGCCCCAGCAGTATATTCTGGGTGGCATGTTTAAACCCCTTCAGTCTAATAAAAAGAATCAGCAACAATTCTAGAAAGAAAAAAGGCAAATGTGAAGCATTAGAGGGATACCTTTTAAAGAAAGGCAGAAAAAAATCCACCCTTAAAATTATACTAGAGATCAGAGCCAATGTGCTGAGACAGAACAGTGAAAGTAAACATTGAGGAAGAGTAAACTATTATAGGTACAACATTAAGATGTGAAAACAGCTCAGTGTATTTGCCTAATATCATATCCATGCTGCCCAGAAGTTACTGAAGATATAAAGTAAACAGTAAGCCCAGAAACAAATAATGTATAGCACCCAGGAATAAATTTACCCTATATTTCTAGAGAAATTATTAAACTTCACTGAAAATTGTGGAAAAATTCAAACAGATGCAATTATTTTTTAAATTTTTATTTTATTTTAGTTTTTTGATACAGGGTCTCATTTTGTAGCTCAACCTGGCCCTGAACTTACTACATAGCTCAGGCTGGGCTTGAACTCACAATCCTTCTGCCTCTGTCTCCTGAGTTCTGGGGCTGTGGGCATGAGCCACCATGGCCTGGCCCAAATATAACTCTTATGAATAAGAAAATCAATATCTTTGCCCAATTTATGAACTTAGCATAGTTTCAACTAAAATTCCAAGTAAACTATCAGGATATATGAGAAAGAGATCATGATATCACATAGCAAGATTTCTAGTGAAAATATGCCTTAATAATGATGTAGGAATAAATATGAAATAACCTGGAAAGAATTCAGCATTTATATGCAAATTCAATATACAACAATGTTGACATTACAATTAGTGGAGAGAACTACGCACCAAATGGTATGGGAGCTGTGTACTATCCATATGGCAATAAAAGTACACATGATTCTCATCACATAAATTCCAGATGAATTAAAGACATAATTATGAAACATTTGTAATATGTTTAAAAGAAAACAAATTATAGTCTCTCTAACCTCACAGATGGAAGGATTTCTCTTTTATTACAATTATGAGTGCACACTAACTGGGCAAAATAATAGCTTTCTATGTATATAACCTATTTGGACTGTATCCACCCTCCCTAGTCCACTCTCATCACCAGCTCTCCACAGGGTCTCCTTTTCCTTCCTTTGGAGTCCTCCGACAGGATTTATTTAAAAAGGGAATAATGAACTGCATTAAGATTAAGGAACCTAGGTACAAAATAGGACTTCTGATAAGCAGTGAAGAATGAAGATGGTTGTGAGCCACGCAGTGTCAGTGGATGAGTCTGCCAATCTACACAAATATCATTGTGAAGTCCTTGTGCCATGCTAAAGGATTTGAAGCGTATTCTCCTAGGTCAGGGTTTCTCTGGCAGCATCCCTGACATTTGGCACCACTGAGTATACAAATCATCCCTGGATAATATTTTAGTGTGGAGAATTCTTTGTCAAGTGTGTATGGGGAGGCTAGTCAGCGCATTGTAGAATGTTTCTCAGTATCCTTGGTGTTGTAGCCTGTGTCTAGATGTCCCCCTAAAGACTCGTGTATTTTTTTTTTTTTGAAAGTAGCTGAATCTGTAATGTGCGATGCTAGATTAAGGGTTTGTGATTGCTAAACACTACACATGAGTGACTGGTTTGGTGCCACCATAATCCTGGTAGTCTGAATAAGATAGAAGAAGCAGAAAGATGCTATTAAAGTTCTCTTGTTCGCTTGTTGCTTTTGTTACCTTCTAGCCACCATGGACTGTTTCTCCCCTCAAGGCTTGTCTACCATGTCACCTCACCTTGGAGGACTGAACCTTTTGTGAACTGTAAGCCAAACAGACCTCCCCGACACACCTTTTTTTTTTTTGAGACAGGGTCTTGCTTTTATAGTTCTGGCTGGCCCTGAGCTCAGCCCTGAACTCACAGCAATCCTTCTATCTCTGCCTCTGCCTCCTGAGTGCTGGGATTACAGGCATGATCCACCATGCCCAGCACTATGATATGTGGTTCTGATTGCTGGTGGGCTGATTCACCACATGCAGCATTGTTGTATGTAGTTACCGGGATTGAACCTGGGCCCTTGCACTTGCAAGGCAGGCACCAGAACCACAGAGCTAAATCCCCGGCTCCCAGACCTTTTTCCCTTTAACTTTGGATGTTGAGTCTTAGTCATGACAAAAAAGTAACTAACACACGTGTGTCCACCTGGTAGATGCCAGTAGCATTGTCCCCTAGTAAGAGAACTGACACTGTCTTTAGGCCTTGGGGACAAAAATGGATTCCAGTTGAGAACTACTGTTCTAAATGCATGAGTTTAAAATGCAAATGACTTTAAAAGGGCCAACCTTGTAAAGTGCCTGCATGTGTGTGTTTGTGTGTATGTGTGTGTGTATACACACTATAAGTAACTAGATAACTCACCACCAGTGTGAGGGTATTTTTGGTATAGAGGAATGAAGCCTAGTTTTTCCATGTATCCTAATTTTGTAAGCTTTGTGTGTTAATGTGACATCTTAATGTTTGCAAGGGTGACTTTTCTGCACAGAAAATTTGCCAGCAGCTACTTTAGTCATTAAGCATATTTGACTTGCTAATGAATTATGATGCAGATTGACAAGTCTTTCTTTCCACTGTGGTACTGGTGACTGGACCCAGGGGCCTGCGCATGCTGGGCAAAAGCTGGGCCATAAACTTCATCCTCAGTCTTTATTTATTTTTGTAGACAGAGTCCAACTAACTTGTCCATGCTGGCATTGAACTTGTAATCTTCCTGCCTCAACTTCCCAAGTAGCTTGGATTCTAGCTGTGTAGTAATGTGTCCAGTTGAGAAGCCTTAATTTTATCTTTCATTTTGATATTCAAGCCTTATTCAATTTATTGATGTAAATTTGTTATCATCAGTCAACTACAAGGGGGAAATGACCACTTAACTATAGAACTTATAAGTTGCTCTTAAAATAACTATATTTGTTTTAGTTATATCTAATAAACAATTATAGGTAATGATAAATCTCCTGACTCAAAAAATCCTTTTAAAAGTGGGGGGAGAAGTAATCACTAGGAAGTATTTTAATACACACACATAGATTTCAGTGTGAGACCGGAAGTTTGGGTGAGTTGCTCACAACTTCTGCAGTTCAGCCTCTTGGTCTGAGTGTGCTCTTTCCCCTGTACCTTCCACGGGGGACGGTGCAACATGACAGCCCTTCCAGATGTTGATCTCTCCAGACTGAACTTCTCAGGCTCCAGAAACATAAGAACAAAATCTCTTTGCAATAAATGGCCCAGATTGAGGATCCTGTTATGATAGCACTGAACAGAGCAGGATAATTCTACATTGTAAACTGGAACACAGTCAGCCATATCTTCAAACATCAGATACCTAAATATCAAATACACAAATTTTTCTTTAATTATTACTACTGTGGGATTGATGTTCATCACTGTTATATTTAGTGTCATAACTTTCAAGGATTAAAACATATTCCAACCTGAGATTATGCCTATGTCAAGATCTTCCTGAGCCAAATGTGGAAAAGATTCTTGCTGTACACACACATGGGACACACAGGGTCCTAACTTGATATAACTATTCCCTACCCTAGAAAGGGAAATGGTTTTGGAACTCCTTCTTCTTGTTTTCTACTAATTGATGTCTTCTAATTCGTGTAAGTTTGTAGTTAACTCTATCAATCAACTATGGCTTCAGAAAAGAAAAGCACCAACTTTTTATAAAACATGTATATCAAGGCTTTGGTTTGCTTCATCCTCTAATTTTTTTGGGAGGAAATTAAGTACATTTGTGAACCTGACTTGAGTTTATAGCCTACACAGCATAAGTAATGAGAATGATTACATAAGGAGTTCAAGTAGGCGTCGAGTTGGGGAGAGGAGGATGAGATCCAGAGCTCAGATTTACATTTAGATGTTCTGGCAATAATTTAGCAAACAGATTATAGGAAAATAAAAAAGAATTTAGAAGACATTTCAAATAAATGAAAGACAGCCCTAAAGTGAGATAGGTGGTGGGAATTACAGTGGTGAAAATTTCTAGTTAGGAGATTTTGGAAAGCGGGTTTAATAGAACGAAGTAACCGGCATCATGCAATGTTTTCTAGAACATGAATGACAGTGCAAAGTTTGGGGCCAGGAAGCTGGTGTTCACGTTCCTGTCTGAGGCACTGGAAGTGATGAGCTTCCTTGGACGCCTGTCGGTGAGGTGGCTCTGCTGGCCAAGGAGAATGTTCTGGAGAAGGACTCAGTTGTGAACACTGAACATGTGCTACTCGTGACAGCTAAAGGGTGGAGGGTGGGTACCTCAGCCTGGTGAACGGGGGAGCTGGATAGGCACGAGAAACTTTTATTACAATAGATGATGTTAAATGCACCACTCTGAGTTTATCTGAATGGTACTAAAGTAGTTAGGCTTAGATTTTTTTTTTTAAAGGTAAAGCTGCTGTAGGTATAAACTACACAATCTGTTAAAAATGAAAAAAATAGTGTATAAGTCACTCTTTACAGATATAGAAACATTCAGTCTGATTTTCTGATAAAGCTTTTATTCCATCATATAGACTAGTAACACTTTGATTTGACACATTGTGGGTACTAACAAGAAGGCTTGCTCTGCTCTGTCAGAATTTTGAAGGTTAAATAGAAATTGGCCTGTTTTTCAAGGGCTAGATTTAAAGAGATTCAATTTATTTTACAGCCTGAGACAGCATTTTGCCCCCAAGGAGAAGTTAAATTTAAGTCAGAGTAAACAATGTCATAGGAGAAATCTCTCTTCATGGGGCACCCTAGAGATTAATAAAAACAAACTCTGTTAGATGCTACCTCTGGTGAAATTATCACATACCTTCATTATACAACTCTAGCTCTCAGTGCTCAGTATGCCAGACTTTCTGATGCCAGTTTCACACAAATAGATATTGACACCTGTCTTTGGAACTATTGCCCCAGCCATTACATGGTAATAAAATTTTAAATCCAAATGCTTTAATTTTTATCTTCTGTTTTTTAGTGGAGCCTTACTCCACAGAAATATACTTTGCTCCATGGATCAAAAATGCAATCCATTCTACCTTTACATGTAGTAAAGTTTTGTTGCATTATTTTATTTTCTTATTTTACTAACCGAGTCTCTCTATGTAGTTTGGGCTGGCCTTGAATTCACAACGTAGCCCAGACTGGCTTTGAATTCTCAGAGATCCTCCTGCCTCAGCCTCTCAGTGCTGGGATTATAGGTGTGTGCCACCAGCCCTATGTGTAGTAAAATCTGACAATAAGAAAATATTTCATTTTCTGTATGGAAGATATGGGTGTCAAGAATCCCTGTTATGATCTTTAATACTAGCAGAGGATAATTTTTTAAGTTTTCTTTTTTCGCAACAAATATTTGGATACAAATAATCCGTTAGACAATGTTGGCACTGGACTAGTGTCATGAGCTTGATCTCTGTGCCTGAAGAGCTTATGCTCTAGTGTGCACACATGAAGTTGACTATTGTGAGCATAGTAAGTAGAGAAGTAGAGTGAGCTTTGAATAAACCTTCTCCAGACTTGCTTTCCTCCCACCTCTTCACAAAACAGAATTGATGGCTTTGCCTTTGTACGCTATATCCTTGCTACTGTTTTTCTCAGGTGTTCTGTCTTCCTTCCTTCTAGGACCAAAAGTGTCAGGAAGAATTAGGGAGGGGAAATTAAAAGGAAACGCAACATCCTGGAGGCAGCTTGCTTGCTGGAGAGGCAAACTTCCAACCCAAAGTGACAGCGCCTATCCAGCACGTCCTGTGTGCAGCCCACGTCCTTTAACTTGGGCTTACAGACATGAGTTGTGTAGGATACGAGTGGACTGACTTTCTTTAGCTAGCAACTTTAATAAGGGGTCTTCCCTATCTGTCAGATATTTCTAAACTCTAGCAACACCAGGCCCTACTGTTAAGATTTTGAATGCGTGTTCGTGAAGAACTCTGAAAAATAGCACTTCATGGAAGCCATAAACTGAAACTGTCCAAAAACTTGGGATTTTTTCCCAAGGTCTTTATTTGATACACATGCTCAGTGTTCACGTTTACAAAAACTGTGATGACAAACTTTAGAGGAATACTCATAACCTCTATGTAAGAATCTTTTCTTCCCTGGCATCTTAAGGCAAAATAATTTCCTGAGGAAAAGTGGACAATTAACTGTACATAGACTGTGTGGTTGTGTAAGCTCTCAGGAAGAAGGGGAATCTTCCTCATAGTCTGTCCACAGACTACAGATTGATGGTTTCCCCTTAATTCCATAATTGTGGAAAAAAATAGCTAGCCATCTGGAGGCCCATTCTTTTTCTATGGTGTGAAATGTTTATGCTTGTTGGGCCTATTTCCGGACTTCAAACTTCAAATTGACTGCAGCGGCTGTCTTGGCTTATTCTTATTCCTGTAAAAATGGTTTTTGTTGTGGCTTTAAAATAAGATTTTGGAGACTGTTTACTAAACCATTTTATCCATTTTTCAGAAAAAGTGATTTATCTCTTTCTGATTGAATTATGAGAATTTATTATCTATGCAGGGAATTAAAGGTATGGGGAAGGAAGAGGGCTGGTGGGGAAGAAAATAATCAAAATATGTTGTAAGCATGTAACAGTACGCCAAAACAAATTTCATTGATTTGTATTTCTAATATGCATTAATTGAAAAGGTAAAAATAAAAAAAAACAATAAATAAATGAGATTAAATCACTGGTAGAGCAATCTCCTTCAATTCTCATAATTTCCTTAATAATTATACATTTATTCATCTGGACAAGTTCTAAATCTTTTGAATATTAAAACATACTGTCAGTATACCTTAAAAAACAACATTGAATTTACTGTCTGAGTCTCTTATTGGATGAAAAAGTCACTGAAAAACTCTTTTCATGTTTTTAAACTGACAATTAATTATAAAGCAGAATTGTTTGTGATTTTCCTTATGATAGTAAGTTGGATATGAAAATTTAATATTTTACTTTTGGAAGGCAAGGACAGACTATTACACTGTGAAAATGTTTAATCTGCTCAGCTTCTTGGAAGGAGAATAATACTTCTGAAATAGAGTGGGGGAGGATAGCTTCTACAAGTAAAATTAGAAATGCCTCGGAGGATCTTGCATTTTCAAAGGAAACACCAGCTCCTTTTGTAAAATAAAAAGCAAAAGGTTTTTATTCTTGATTGAAGTACAATAATGGCTTCCCTCTCGTTTTTCCTCCTGGGCTGATCTTCTTTCAGTCTTTTGTCCACATTGTTCTCAAAGTAAGCTTTCCAAAAATGCAAATACAGACATGTGGCGATCCTGACCCACATCCTTAGATGGTTGTTGTATTCAAGAACATGGTTGTTGCATTTCAAATTTCTTAGCTTACTGTACAAACTCCAGGGAAATATTCAAGTTTTGTGAGGCCTGGATCTTAGGCAGTCAGTGGGAGTCATTTCTCATAAGAAGAAATACAAAATTCTGGAATTCCAATTCAGTTACAGGGCCTTAGAAGGGGCCATGCAAATGAACTTTCTTGAAGTACAAATATCACTAATCTTTCATGGCTGGGGATTTAGCTTAGTGGTACTGTAAACCTACCTTGCAAGCACAAGAGCCTGAGATTGACCCCTATACCATGAAAAAAAAGTCCACAAATCTCTTGGTATATCTATTAATAGAATTGTTTAATCATCTCAAATGAGATGAGGAGTTATGAGAGAGATAAATAGAGGCCAAGATAAATTACTTGTCCAACAAGTTTAAGCCTAGAGTGCTTAGAGATCACTCACCAAAATCGACTTAAAATGTAGTCACATATGGCTAGAGTGATACTTCTGAAGAAGAGAAAAATATGTTGAATTTTTCATGATAAAAGAAATATAAAAACCATGGATTTTAGACTAGATTTGTTCCAAATATGTTCTAGTTTGACCCTTGCATCACTTAAAATTTGTTAAATTATCCATGTGTTTTAAGATCACAACACTCAACTCAGGTAACAACTAACCTCTATAACCCTTCACTATCTGGTTAAAATATTTATTTAGTATTTTTATTATGTTACTTAGCCACAGTTCTTAGTGGCATATTAATGGTGACTGATTGGATTCTGTGTCTATCATGCCATCATCTAACTCTGTACTTAGCAGAGCTAAAGTCACTCTAATGCCAACGATGTTTCACTTTCTCATACCAGTCAAAGGATTTGTTTTTTTCTCAATTGAGATGGGTGAAGTTTTAATGTTGGGAACTGCTCCACATGGTCTCTCCTCATCTTACCTTTTCTTTTTGTAAATTCCACACTTTCATTTTGTTTCTTCTATAGCTCTTAAAAAAAAAAAAGAAAAACAAGCAGCAATTCCTTATTTTTTCAGTGATTTTTCTGTATTCATGCTAGTCTGGATCTTCTGAGAAGCAGAGATCAAAGAAGGATTAGAAATGAACAGATTGTATTAGGTTGTATGTCTGGGCTTGATAATGGGAAATGGGTTGTGAAAGACTGTGATGGCACAAGACTGATGCCAAGAAGAACAAAGGTAAAGAAGGGGGATGGAAGCCCTCACTCCACAGTGTAATGTGAGCTAGGGATGCCCCCAATCTGGCAGCCTTCTGTATCATTCTATGTATATATATATACACACACATAGGATTCTGATAGGACTTTGGATATTTCCACTTGATGGTGAATTGGCCAGTTTCTAGGAATTACTCCTGGTATATATATCAGGTCAGTATATCCAGAATGAGTTTCCTCCAGAACCCAAAGAGGACTTCCCAATGGAGTACTTCTATCTTTGTGTAGTGAAGACAATAGAAATTTGCCTTTTTGGAGGGTTGCCCTAGTATATGTATACTTACTGCATCTTCTAAAGTTCACTGAGGTGATTGGCACCTGAAATTTCAACTTATAGGGTTGATTCTTACCCTCTAGGGAACATAGCTGGATGCCCAGGGCAACAGATTTGGCTCAATGGTTTCAGAGCCTGTCTTGCAAGTGTAAGGTCCCAAGTTCAATCCCTGATATCAATAAAATGAAACAACAACATAAAAGCAGGACCTCCAGCATATTAATCACCTCTTGTTTCTGCTCAGTCAGGATTTATGTCATGGATGTAATGGATAGATGTGATGTTTCTAAAATGACCAGAAAGTTCAGGTCTTTTGGAGGTCTGTTATAGAGAATGGAACCGTTAACTTAATTCTCAAGGAAAATTTCAAACCAATGTTATTGTCAACATATATGGATGCAAACAATTTCTGACCCACTTTTCTGATTGAGATTGAATAGAATGCACTTACTATACTAGATAAAGACTGCCTATTTTGTATCTCAGGTGACTTAATTTATCTGGGAACAATACCATGCCTAGCACTGCACCTGCATCTGGAATACTTTTCTGTTGATTTTTATGACAGTCTACTATCATTCTCTAGGATCTGTATGGTTTTTTAAAGAATCGGTGTAGAAAATTAAATGCAGATGCAATAGGAACCATCATTTCTGCATTCTGCCAGAAATTTAGTGCTGGTATGTGTGTATGTATGTATGTATGTATGTGTGTGTGTATATATACATATATATATACATATATATATATATACACACACATATATATATATAGATACATACATATATATAATTTTTTTTGCCAAATTCCTCCATGGGATACTGATTTTTTAAAAAATTTACAGTCTTGGGAGCAGTTTTAGAGTTTCCATTTGGCTGTTCCTAGTATGAGAGCTCTTCCTCTGCAGGCTGGATACATAGTGCAGAGATTACTCTACCTATCTTATATATCAATGCAAGTCATGCATAAAGGGTTTGTATTGTCACAATATAGGGTGAGGAAGGACCTTTCTTTGCAGACCCTAGCTCCTTAAGTCGTTACTGGTTCACAGTATGATCACTTTTGTGGTCTGGAAACTGAGTAAGTGGTTATGACTTAGCGGGGAAACTCATCTTAGTACCCCCGCTCTTTTGTTCTTGCTTTTGTTGGACTGTGGGGTCAAGTAGCACCCTGCCGTCTGCCCATCTGTTTTGTTCCTAGAGACACTATGCTCTACTAACCATTCCCAGAGCTTCCTGGAGGTCAAGCAGCCTCAGTTGCCCCTGGTCTTGGCAGTCAGCACGGTAATTACAGCCCGCTGGATCTGAAGGATCCCTACTGCCATCTGGTTCCATCACAACATGCCTGTTAGTTAGCCTGTGTGACTCTTTAGCATAACTACTCCCAGCCTGTAGAGGGAGCCCTTGCAGAAATCCTGAGGGGTGCTAATTCTCCTGTCATCATACATTCCTGATGGTTTTGGAGAAAGGATGCTTTCTAGGCCTTTCTGAAGAACATAATCTGTTGTGTCCTATGGCCTTGGGCTATATTCATTCCCTATATTCTTCATTCTGGTGAACTGGCCAGGTTTCTAGGAACTATTCCAATTCTAAATTTACCCATCTAGGGTGTCCTTGCTATGAAGGACATCCACAGTCTTGAGAAAGTGCCTCCAAGTTAAAGAGTTCTGGGTCCCTTATCAAACTAGTGTGATTCCTGTTCATAGCGATAGTTTGCGCATATAATTATTTAACTATAACCCCTTTCCTTTTTTGCTTCTAAGATCTGCTGCCATTACTTGTTCCCTGGATTTACACATCTATTACATTCTTTGATGGGCATTTTAATTGCTTGTTTACTTCTATTTCAGTCCTCCTTGTTCCACTGCACCTGTAACATAGGTGCTTAAAAGGCATTTAATTAATTCTTTCAAACTTGTTTTGGGCACAAAACTTATATGTAATAGTATACATAGAAGTTGATATGATTCAAGTAGTACCTTTTTCCCTCATCTGAATTAAATCTAGATTGGTGAAAACTAGGATATATTCAAATACAAAGTCACAGAGAGATGTTGGAAAATTCTGTCTTTTTCTAAAGTGGTTAACATTTCAGCTATGGTCTGACATCTAATTCCAAAATAATAAAACCCAAACTTGCCTCCTGAAATGTACTTTCTGAAATGGGAATTAGGGAGCCACGTGCTTCTCCAAAAGCAATTAAATGGCCTTCAGTAGGTAACTAATGGTTTCATAAGAGCTTCTTTGCTGTATTCAGAGGCAATGTGCACACCACTGGCAGAGAATGGGAAGAATGATGGCTCTTGTCCTCAAGGACACTTAGAGCAACTCTTCAGCCTTTCACTAGTCATATCTCCCTGTGAAAATCTTACCAAACTGTAGATGAACATTAGATAATGAAACGGATTAAAGTATTTAATATCTATCTGCACAGTAGCTAAAATTCAAAATAACAGAAGAACAAAGGGAAATAAATGAGACCAAATAAAAACACATCTTATGACTGTGTGTCAAATTACCCTTGAGTTTATGTAATCTCCGCGCGATTTATACTTGAAGTGTTAGCTAATTTGTGATATTGTTTGGAGAACTCAGAGGTATCAGAAGGGAAGCCAGTTTTTCCAGAGTAAAATTAGTTGGGAAGATAAGAAAATCCACCATTTAAAATAAATTGGCTCAGGGACTAGCCGACACTCTGTACAGAGCTATATCACATGTGAAATCCTTACTGGAAACTTAACTTTGACTTATCAGTAAAAATAAAATCCTCATTTAGTCTTTGAAAGCAACAGATATAAGTTATTTATAATTTTGACTTCTTTCTGACAATTTTCATAATGGTAATTTAAGAAGTTTACAGAATGATAAAAAGAACACAAAGATGCATTAAAATGGGGTGGGGGGACACCAGTTGTCCTACTAGTGGTCCTGCTAATGCATAATTTTTATTATTGATGTAATAATCGAAATGTTTACCTAAAATCATAGAGTTTAACTATTAGAGTTAGGTCGATCTTTCTAAAGTCGGGCAGGATTACTATGTCCTTCTTGTACTCATTTATGGAGTCAGACCAGGGCAGAGAAAAATGGCCGCTCCGATGTAACCCTCCACCGCACTTCCAGCGCTGTGGATCAAAGAGAGAATCCACGTGTGGAGGTCCAACGTAGTTCTTTGTTGTTCTAGCATCAGCCTTACTCACTGAAAGCTTAAAATAGTACTGGAAAAGAACTGAATCCTGAAAGGTCTGGCTGGGGTAGGTACATCTTGATTAGAGACTGATTCTAAGAACAATGGAGAAAAACAAAGGAGGGCAGTTATGTCTGACATCAATTAAGTCTACAAGAATAGAGGGGAGGTTCTTTTAGTTTGAGAAATTCATTGAGAGTTTGAGCCTTAACAGAACATAATTACCCAGGGTATGGTCAGAAATACATGTATTTGTTTATACTTACCTGTCACTCACCAGTAATTTCTTGCTATAAAGTCTAGAGAATGAACTGAGAAGTAGGTCTTTAAGTAGCAGACCAACTCTTGGCAGTCCTCCTTATCAGCCTTGCCCATGTGATGCCCGTGGTCCTGGCCTTGCACCCTGGCTCGCCCTACAGACTTCCTGCTGCTGTCCGGATGCCCATCCCCCACCAACAAGGACACTCTGCCTTAGAGAGTCAGGATGGAGCCTGTACATCTATATATTTACACCACGCAATGCAGCTAAGAGTTGTATCATTCTCCGAGAAAAGTTACCGCTTCTATCTCGCATCTTGTTGCTCTGGATAAGAAATCAGAGCCACATCCTGGTTCATGAACAGTGCTTGTCAACTTAACTACCCTGCCCGATGACACTTTGTACTGTGAATTTTCCTCCCTTAGCTATCACTTCGCTCCATCCATCTTGAGCTTCACCTTCCACTAATCCTTTTCTACCTTACAGGAGAGCTGTTTTTTCTTTATGAAGAAGAAATAAAACCAAAATTAGGCAGTAGTGCGTTCTTCTACTTTATGTCTTGTTAAAATCTTACTTGCCAAGTAATGGGTTCTAACCTATCTTTATTGCTATCTTCTTCTGTAAATGTAGTTTTAATTTCCCAGTGCAGTTCTTACTGTTTTTCCTTACAGCTAGTTACCTGCACTATAATCTGAATTGTCGAATTCATCTGCATGTTTCCAGGAAGGAGTTGGGGAGGTAGTTTGGTGACAGCCCTTCATTAGCGTTGTGAGAGGCCCTGACTTTGATCAGTAGAACTGCAAATAAAACAAAATAAAATAAAATTTCAAAAATTGATGTATTTCCCTGTCCCCTGTTACCTTCTAAGTGTTCAAATGCCAGAGGTTAGACTGAGACTCCCATATAGCCCTGGGAACCACAAACCACATATTATCTCACAATAATACACTAGCTGGCATATAAATAAATACTCTGTATGTTTTGACATAGATTTTAATATCTGGCACATTTTTTTCACAATATGCTTGACATTCTTTTCGTGGGCTGAAATAGATTTTGAGTTATTTTAACTTTTTCCCAAATTAAGGTTCTATTACTTCTAACTTCAAAAAACACTTAATGATCAGTGAAATTAATTAAAAGGAGCATATACTTTCTTCCAGAAGGCAGCTTCTTTAAAATACTTTTCAGAAGGATTTTTCAGGCAAATCAAGATGTTGGTATGCATTCTTTTTCTCAACATTCCCCCCATGTAATACATTCCCAGATCAAAGACAATTCAGACAAAGTTTTATGTAAATAGAATTTTTCTATTAGTTTCTACAATAGAAAGATAATTGGAATCAACAAGCATGTCCAGTGATACATAGTTAATATTCCATTGTACATATGGGTGCTTATTTAGGCAATATTGAAAAAGATGTTTAAAGATATTTAATGACATGGAAAACATTCATATAAACAAAAAGTAGGTCTGAAAATTGTGTCAATAGTATAATATTAGTTCTCTAAAAATATACACATACCAAAACTGAGATCAATCAGTATATCAACAGTCATTCTGACAATGCAGTCACTGGATTTCTTTCGAATTTTCCAGATCTTATAACCATATACTATTTAAAAAAGAAAAACAAAAGATATCTGGTGTTCTACAGATGAGGATATAGACTCAGATTCTCCAAACTACATAGCTGAGCCTGTATCCTCCTCTGTAGGATACCAGACCCTGTCTCAAAAACAAAAAAAAAAAACAAAAAAACTGCTGTGGCCACTGATTTCATGGGACTGTATTACTTCCATAGGTAAAATGCTCAGTGGATGAGTTTTTTCATGTTATTATTACTATTTTTTTTAAAAAAACAGAGTCTCACTTTTGTAGTTCAGGCTGGCCCTGAGCTCACTAGGTAGCTCAGCAAGCCTCAAACTCACAGCAATCCTCCTGCCTTTGCCTCCTGAGTGCTAGGATTACAGGCGTGAGCCATCATGCCCAGCACTGTGACATGTGGTACTGATTGCTGGTAGACATCAGTCACCATGCTCTGCATTGTGGTATGTGGTTCCCAGGGATCGAACTCAGGACCTTAGGCTTGCCAGGCAGATGCTGGAATTATTAAGCTAAATCCCCAGCCCTCTATATTCTTTTTAGTAAAACTTTGCCAAATTGTTTATGGGAGTGACTATCATTTTACATGTCTCTTTGGCATTTATAAGCAGCCCAGTTCCTCCACATCCTTACCTGTGTTTCATGTTTTCATTTTTTTATTCTAGTTTTTTGAGACAATGTCTTGCTCTGTAATTCAGGCTGGCCCCGAACTCACTTTGTAGTCCAGGCTAGCCTTGAACTTGGCAATCTTCCTGCCTCTGCCTCCCGAGTGCTGGGATTATAAGCATGAGCCACCACACCTGGCATTGTTGTATGTGGTTACCAGGGATCAAACTCTGGACCTTGCGCTTGCAAGGGAGGCACCAGAACCACTGAGCTAAATCCCTGGACCATCTTTTCATTTTTTTATTGTAGTCAGTTGACTGGTAGGTAGTCATATCCCACTGTGGTTTCAATTTGCATTTTCCTGGTGTCCAGCAACACTGACTTATTTCATGGGCTTGCCACCTATATATCTTGAATGCAGTGTCTCATGATGTCTTTCACCCATTACTTTATTGTATTCTTTGATTTTTATTGTTAAATTTTGATACTCAACATAATAGTCATCTACCAGATATGTAACTTGTTAATATTTTCCTTTAGTCTGAGGGCTGTATTTTCATTTTCTTAATATAAGTCTTCCATGGAGTCTAAGTTTTAGATTTTGACAAAAATCATATTCATAAAATTTTCCTTTATAGAACACACTTTTATTGTCAAGTATAAGAACTTTTTGCTTATTTCTAATTACCAGAAATTTTATTGTTTTTTTCTAATGATTTAATGACCTGCGTATATTCTGAGAAATGTGCTATTAAACAATTTTATCGTTCTGCAAGGATCATAGTATGTATTTATGAAACCTAGATGGTATAACCTACTATACATACTTAGATGAGATGGGATAGGTCTTTGCTTCTAGGCTTCAAGTTAGTCTATATTGCCATCCTGAAAACTGCCCCATTGTAATGGTGTTTCTGTATCTAAACAGAAAAGTTACAGTAAGATGTGGACTAAAAAATGATCCACTTAGATAGGCACTTACCAAGAATGGAGTCTGTGGGGCTGGAAGTTTTTCCGGGGATCTTAGTGAATGAGTAGTGAACAGACATGAAAGCCAAGGACCCAACTGAACACCATCATAGACTTTGCAAATGTTATGCTTCAGCTACACTAAATTCATAAATATTTACTCATCAGTAATGATTTTACTGTAGTTTACTGTAATCTTTTACTTTATAAACTTAATTTTTAAGACATCTTACAAAAAACACATTGTAGGGTCAAGGAGGTAGTTAGTGGTACCATTCCTACCTGGCAAACACAAGTCCTGAGTTTGATCCCTCGTAACAAGGCCAAAAAACCCAAAACAAAACAAAATAAAAACAAACCTTTTATAGCTGTATAAAATTACTTTATTTGATATTCTATAAGATGTTTCATGTTTTAAAAGTTTTTGGTTTTTTCACTAACTTTTAAAACTTTTTTGTCAGAGTTAAAACACCCAATAGCTTAGTCCTTCACAGAGTCAGGTTAATGAATATCACTGCCTTCCCCTCCACATTATGTCCCAGAGTAAGGTCTTCAAGTGCAGTAACACACATGGAAATGTCCTTTCCTACTATTACAATGCCTCCTTCTAGAACATCTCCCAAAAGACTTGCTTAAAGCTGTCTTAGGTTAACTTTTATTAATAGGAGGATTATACTTTAAAATAAAGATGAAGATATAGTATAGTAAATAATAAACCAGCAACATAATTGTTTATTATCATTATCATGTATTTTGTACTGTACCTATGTAATTGTGCATGCTATCCTTCATATGACTGACAACACAGCAGGTTTGTTTAGACTAGCAGCATTGCACACACATGGATAAGGTATTGTTATGGTAAGATATTACTATATTTAAATCCAGGTTCATCTTGGAGATTCCTTGCCTCAGTACTAGAATCAGCCATTTGTCCAAGGAGCTCTGGTTGCTTTCATTAGAGAATGATATTGGCAATCAAGACCTGGACACTAGGTGGCATGTCTACTATGTCAGTTGGCACAGAAAGAGGGTAACGTGTTATGTTAATACATATACTAAAGTTGGCACATATATACCTTTCATATGCAAACATCTATGTCTATGTTCGTGTAAATGAATTCACCCTAACATCTTCAACTATAATCTTTTACCACACCCATCACTTTATGACTAGTCTTCTCTTTACTTGGAAATTCCAAATGACAAGAAACTTGGCTCTTGTCATGCAGTATCTATTCATTCAATTGTTTAATACCGACACACATATATATGGTATCAGAATTGTTAAACTGTATTCTGGCAAGAAATCACTTTATCCACTGGAGTGTTATCCTCAAGTACAGGGTTTTTTTTGTTTTTTTAGTGTCAGACAGTCTCTTCATTTCCAAGGTGACTAAAGTCAGTGTCTATTTCCACCCTCTATAGTGAAGTTCTTCCATTCATTTTTAATACATTGGGCTGCTTTGTTGCAGCCTTCATTTCATCCTGGAATTTTAGGGCTTCTAAATTATTTTTAATTTGCATAAATCATATTTTCTGCACTCTAAAGGGTCCTCTGTGGGGTTTTGATGAATGTAACATCGTGTATGTACAATTACAGATGTCATACAGAACGGTGTGCCTGTAGAAATTTTCTGTGCTTTCTCAGTTTCAACTTTAGTGTTCCTCCAGACAGCTTATTGTTTCTGCTGCTTCGTCTTTTTCAGTGTCAGAAACTGACATCACCGAGTAGATGGTCCTTTCAAATTGGCTTCTTCTATCTTATACTAAGCAGTTAAGGTTCACCTACATCATCCTGCAGCTTGATAGCTCATTCCTTTTGTAAAAATTTTCATTAATATTCTATTTTATGGAAGCAACACATCTTGTTTATCTAATAATTTATCATGGCACATCTTGATTGTTTTCAGGTTTTTTTTTTTTTTTTTTTTTTTTACAGGGTCTCGCTTTGTAGTTCAGGCTGGCCCTGAGCTCAGCCTCCAACTCACATCACAGCAATCCTCCTGCCTCTGCCTCCCGAGTGCTGGGATTACAGGCGTGAGCCACCATGCCTGGCACTGTGGTATGTGGCACTGGTTGCTGTTGGGGTGAGTTTCCACAGCCAGTATAGTATGTGGTTACCAGGGATCGAGCCTGGGTCCTTGCACTTGCAAGACAGGCACCAGAACCACTGAGCTAAACCCCTGGCCCTGTTTTCAGTTTTTAACTATGACTAAAGCCTCAATGGATGTTCACATGAAAATTTTTATATAAACATTAATTTCAAAATTAATTGAGTGACTATGTATAAACATGATTTTGGGGCTTTAGGATAAGAACATGTTTAACTTTGTCAGAAATGACCAAGGTGTCTTCCAAAATGACTGTACTTTTTTGCCTTCCTCTCTCATCCCAGCACATGAGAGTTTCTTTTGCTCCACACCCTCGTGATATGTTAGGAGTTCTTCAAGCTGTTATAACTGATGTGTACTAGTTAGCTGTATTTTTATTCCTAAAAATGTACTGACAGTAGAGGAGAATTAAAGATGGCGGAACTACTGTTCAGCTATTCAGAATCAGACACCTGGGCTCCTTTTCACAGAATCAGGATGGGCCTGACTTGAAAGCATTTGTTTAAAGGCCCATGAGAGCCCATGTCTGTAAATATTTCCTTAAATTTATGGTCTTTAGCCCTATCAGACTTAGTCCCCCCTTATAACCAATGTTTGTAATCCTCTTTTTGCTTTACCAAAATGAAATTGATCTATATTAAGAAGACATTTTAAAATTTTGAAATGAATGATATACTCTAATATGTAAATGGTTAGTTATAACTATTTTAAAAGATAATGAAGTGGTTAGAAATTAATATCTTTTCAGACAAGTAGGTAAGATTATCCAAAGTCATTCTGTGTAAGACGAACAGAAATGAGGCAGTGGTATCAGTCTATTTGGGCTGTACAACAAAACTAACATGAAATGGATGGTCTAAACTAATATTTATTTTTCATTGTTCTAGAGGCTAGAGGTTTGATGTCAGCGTGCAGCATGGCTGGATTCTGGTGAGAATCCATTGTAGGTTGTATAATGCCTGCTTTCTTTAATGCCATCTTTTTAATGCTCATATGACAGAAAGAGAACAAGAGAGGTCCCTGGGTTCCCTCATCTCCTAAGTCTCCACCTCCTTGGGTCATCACACTTGAAGTTAAGATTTCAACATATGAATGGGAGAGGACAGAAGAAACCCAAACAGTGCATTGCAGGTGGAATGGGGGCGCTCGATAAACTTTGGTATTACTCTTGCATGTAAGAAAAAGAGGACTTATTTGTATATGAGACAATGTCAGCTAAAGCAGGAGTAACATGCTAAGACAAATTTTATAGATGGTTAAAATAGAAATAATGAGGATGTGTGATTCTTGCAAATGATCTCAGCATTCTAACTGCGGTGTTAAAATCCCTCATATTATGATATATGATATGATAATGACAAAGTGTCACATCTCCTATTTTGAAATCTCATCACATGTTGGAACATATGTTTAAGCTCAGAAAAAAAGGCATAAGAGGATATATTCTTCAGTAGGCCACACAAACTATAGAAGTGATTGGAAAGAAATAATCAAAATAAGAGGCTTTTGAGAAATTGTGTAGGGAATAACTGGAGATAGTATTGGAATAAGAGCTGAGAGCAAGCAATTCCAAAAAAACTTTTAATACTATTTTTGCAACATGGGCTTTAATCTTTGTAGTAAAAAATAACGTGATATGCCACGAATGTGAAATTTTAAAAACATGTTTGGAATGAAATGCACTGAGATTTCCACGTGTTCTGCTAATTTAATAATATTTGGCATCAAGTGACTTAAAAGAGCCCCAAATCTATTATATAGTTGCAATCTGCCTTGTAGTTTTTGCAGTAATTGCACATCTGCTCTGAAACTCTTTTTAACTAATACACACTTGGAAATGCTACACTACACTGAGTAGGTAGAAAGCAGAAAGCAAATAAATTATTCAGTAGTTTCAAAATGTCTTTATCCTTTTTAAGCTTTTCTTTTTTTATATCCTTCTTCTGTATAACACTGAATTCTTGTATAAAATATGTAAAAATTTCAGTGTTTTATCTATGAAAGTATCATTGATTTATTCTTATAGTGTGTTTGCACTGTGGGACACTGAAATACCGTACAAGAGGTTATTTCCTGTGTGGGATTTTTCTCTTAGTTTTAGAATCTCTAGCGTCTTAGCTTCTACCCACTACATGCCTGAGCTTCCATGTCTTTGTCCTAATCATCAGACAATCAGAAATGCTCCACATATCTAAGATGTTCCCTAATTTATATCACCTCACTTTCTGAGAAGCACTGAGCCTAAGTCTAGGATTCTTGACTTTTCATGAGCAGTATTGAAGTTTCAGTTGTTTGGGTTTATATAGTAAAATCTGAACAAGTAGGTGCTATAGTATAATGGCTTCCTGATGCAAGAGAAACAAGATATTTTTAAAGCAGATATTTATAGATTGTCTTTGGGAAGTAAACTGGTTATTAGCAAAGAAGAGAGCAGAAAATCTAGGTCAGAAACTAACTGTTCTCTTGCTTTGTTGTTCTTTCAGTCTTATTTCACAAAGCTGGATTACAATTAGCAAACCAAGAACGTGAAACTGAAATATAACTATGTACCACATGCCAATGGCTCTACTGAAGCTTTTCAATCTAATCATCACAAAAGATCTTTGAAGAGGTTGCATTGTCCTCACGTATTCTCATTTAATACTAGAGGAAATTGGTATTCAGAGAAATTATATAACATTTGGTACCTCTGTTGGAAAACAAAATCTGCAAAGAACAAGGAGAAAATTGGATATTGGAAGCAAAAGATATTAGATTACTCAGGATGTTGAATAGGCAAGCAGAGAGAGGAATGTCAGCGTGTTTGGGGGAAAGTGGAAAGCATTTGTGCTCGGCAGGTTCAGGCATTCTGTATCTCCTCATCTAGTTGGAGGCCTTTTAGGAGTCATAAGAATATTCAACTGCTCTACTCTGCTCCTTTGGATAAGAACAAAATGTACTACCCAAGAGTCAGGGTTTTTCATTTGGGTCTCGCCATAGCTAGACTGCCATTAAATAATGAGATCTATATTTATGAAATAATTAAATATTCCATTTTGAAAGTTGGAAGAAATTCTCTTAGCATAGATTAAAGATTCAGAGGAAGTAAAATGAAGTTCTGCTGAGAGGACTGAAGATTGTTTATTTTTATGCGCCACCCCTAGCAAGATCTGCATTGAATTAACTAGATCTTGCGCTTTTAGAAACAAGCTCTAGCCATGCCTGGAGAATCTGTTATTAAAATTAGTTTTGCCATCAGTTAGTGAAGTCATTGATAGTTTAAGTCAACCAGGATGGGAATATTTACATCACACAAATAAACAAATCCTACAAATAAAGCCACTATTTCCCCAACCCAGAATCTATTGCTAAATATTTATGAGAATAGTGATGTTTAAAGATTATAAAATCATTTCAATATGATTACTGGTATTTCTGCTCAAGGGATCTTAAATGTCTCAGGATTTATTTCAGTAGCTTAAAATATTTGGCTGTATTATAACTACTGAAAAATTATTTGCTTCCTAGCCATAAGCTACTCTTGGTTGGGATAAAGATCTGAACAAAGTTAGAGTTTTGGGAGAGATATCTAGCACAGATGGTGCTATTAATCAGTTTGTGGCTCATTATCATTAAGGCTTTTATTATTTTCATTTATCCTCATTCTTTATTCTCATTACTCTCTGCTGACAATGCCAAACATTCTAATGATTAATATCAGTCCTTTCATATATATTCTTGTGAAATTTGTACTGTTCTATGCACATTTATTAACTTACAGAAATGGTATATTTTATTCTGTTTCATTATGCTTACACCAGGAATTAAATTTTGTTTGTTGGCTTATTGAGACAAGGTCTCATTTTATAGTTCAGGCTGGCCTTGAACTCATTATGTACTCCAGGCTGGCCTCAAAGTCATGACAGTCCTCTTTCCTCAGCCTCCCAAATAGCTGGTTTGTAGGCATGTGACACCATGCTCAGCCAGAACTCGTGTTAAGAATTCTTAATTTGGCTGTGGAGTGACCGACTACCCTCTGGTAAAACTGTGCTAGTCAATTTTTCCACTAGCCATTTTTGAGGAATCCCGTATCTCCTTCACATTCTTACCAACCCTTAACAATTATGTAATTTTCTATTTCCAGTTTAATAGGTATGATGTTATATTTTCTCTTAATTTACATTTCTCCGCTTACTGGTGAGTTTTAGTATAGGTTTATATTCTTGCTAGCCTTTCAGATTTTCTCTCCCATAAGTAGTATATGAGTGGATATGTGCCTTACGTCTCTCCCCATGGAGTTCCTGTCTCTTTGTTATACCTTTTAGATATTAGTCAACTTTACATGCTTAAAGTTTTTTAAAGAAACAAATTTAAGTATCTTTAATTCTCTAAAATGAGAAGCCCATAATTTTGTGATTTGAGGAGAATCCATAACAAGGGAAAAAACTATGGTCTTTACCTTTCTTTCTCCCCTCTCTTTTGGTCCTGGGTCACTTAAGCTTGATTATATTATGCTATGATACCAAAAATACTCTAGATCCTTATGGTTTAAAATTATCTTCATGCCTGAGTGAGAAATGAACATGTCAACTGTGGATCAATTAGAGATGTGCTTGCTATAGTCATTCAAGGAGCATATTAACTCAAGCTAACACAAAGACAAAAGAAAAATCTGGAGGTACCAGCACTGACTAATCATTGGCCTGGAACTGACACATTTTACCCTAAACTCATTGTCCAGAAGCGATCATAAGGCCTTTTTCACTTCCATACAGGCCAGGAAGCACAATCTTGCCAGTTCCTAAGAAAGCAGACAAATGCAAATAGTCAACAAAAATCCACTCATTTCTGCTCTTCTGGTCACCAAATGTGGAAGTCACTAGTTTCCTTCCTGCAAGTAACACATTTTTAAATTTCTTGAGAAATTTAGCCTAGATATAATTTCTGGTCATTGCATCAAATTCAAAGCCTATTGTATCTGACTGACAAATAGAATTCTTCATACCAGAAACAAGCATTAGTCATTATCTGAAAACATATGAACAAAGTTGGAAAACTGTTGACTTCTCAGATATCTAATACATGTAGGTGGAAAGAGTTAAGGCTAACTGAAATGAACAATCTTGATCAGATGGGAAAGAGTGGACTATGGGTTGGTGGAATGCAGCAATTCCAAAATCAGCCTGGGAAGTACTGGGAGAGGCCCGTGCTAGTGAGGTAGGGGAGATGTTTCTAATTAGCGCTAAGCGCTACTTCCTGGCAGGCCTGGCTGCCCCATTGTTTTCTCACATCCTCAGCTTCACTCTTGGAAGATATTTTTCCTTCTTCACTATCTTTTTAGGCTATGTCTCAGGACAATATTGATATAATGTCCTTGGAGGAAGTCCTTTTTAATCTATGCTTTGGAGCAAAAGTGTAATTTTTTAAAAAAATTCAAATCTTTGTTGGTACATTTTGAATACACATCATCATCTCATTCAACATTGAGAGTTTGTACCACAATATGACATGACTTGACTCTGACTTTTCCCCTCCCCCCCCACCCCCGCAACCTCCCACCTCCTATATACATGAGCTTTGTTTCTTTTTTTCTTTATTATTGTCACATTCTTTTTCCCTTCTGGTCTAGTTTTTTGGTCCTTTGGACTTCTACTGAAAATTTATTTGGGGTATCATCTGTTTGAGTCCAAGCAGAAGTATATGCTAGCCAAGAGGTACACAATTATTTTCAAGACTGGGCCACTTTTAATTAGATATACAGCTTGAGCTTAGAGTTTTGGTAAGAGTAGCCTACCCTTAGTCTCTTTTCCCTGAGCCACTCTGTCCTCTTGAAAGGATATATTAGATGCTGAATCTTATGTAGATCTGTGCTGTGGCATAATTTGACCATTCAGAAGTTTTAAAGTTTGGGCACCCTTTGATTTGATTTATTTCTTGCTCTAAAGCTAAATTCCCCTTTGTTGTTCCAAAGCCCTCTCATTTTTGTTTTTTACCAGGTGGGGATGAGGAGCAGTGTTGCTCTGAGCCAAATAAGTCCCAGACTTTCTAGGCCCTCCTTTTTCACTTTCATTTTTACTTGCAAGCTAACCCTTTCTTAAATTACTGTATTGATCTTTCGTTTGTTGACAAATATAGCTAATGGTAAATACTATTCTCTTTTCTCATGGATGCAAGTTTATCAAGCATATTACATTATTCACCTTCCAAAGTGTCATAGGTGACAATGTTATCACATTTTTCACAACTGTATAATATAGACTGGTATTTTTCCAGCCTCCAAAACTTATTTTATAACAGCCTAACTCCCAGGCCAATGCCAAAACATTAGTCACAGTAACACCTTCATTTCTATGTTTTGCCCTATCCAGATATTCTTCTGTCCAATATGAGTGATGAATGTGGTGGGTAACTGTAAGGTCTTCTGGATTACCAGAAGACTGGTAACTCAAGGTCATTGAGTTAAAAGAAGAAAATAATTGAATTATTTATTTCTTTAAAATACCTCTAAAATAATTACCCAAACATAACACATTGAAGTGACATTGAATAAATATCAAAACAAAAATAATCAGTATATAAAAGTAAAACATAATTGACTGAAATCTATTTTCATCTTTCAGGAAATTTCTTATGATCTTCCTTTTTTGCTAAAACTTTTCATGCTGGTATAAAAAGAGGGGTAACTTGGTAATACCCATCTTTTGTCCAAACATGCTTGCATGATCATAAATTTTTCTAGGAATTACACTATTAAAAGTCTAGTTGTATAAGTTTTCCCTTTGAATGGATTCATCAGTAATTCTTGAGTACAGGTTTATGAGAATAAGAGATATTAATAACATTCCTAGAGTCCATTGGAATGTGTAGCCAATTCTTCCATAAATCTTGAGGATCCTGGAACTACTTTGTATTTAGTTTATTAAGTAATAGTATTCAGGGCCACTGCAGGGGATAGGAGATGAGTGGACGTAGTAAAGAAGTCTAGAGAAGGTATGGAGGGCCTAGAGATGCTCTTTAACTAACCACCGCAATCAGCCTGGCATTAGGCTTTAAGCTCCCCTCTAAGCACTGGGCATAGGAGAACCATCTTCACAGAAGTGCGTATGGAGAAAAGTGATAGCAGCAAAGGGAAAGGTGAGGCAGCTCACAGGCTCTGTATGTAGAGGAAGGTTTGCCAAACTTTCTGTAAAGAGCATGGTTGCAAATACTTAGGTTTGCAGATCATGTTTGCTTCATGTCCTCCTACTACTTCTTATTCTCAACACTTTAAAATATAAAAACTTTTCTAGTTTCTGAATCATACAAAATCAAGTTCTAGTCCACATTGGGTCAACAGCTATAGTTTGTCCATACTTGGATATTATTCAGCTTTCTGTTAATATAACGTAAGACTAGAAATGATAGACATACTAATCGAGAAGTTTTGTTTCGGAACCCCTTGGGGGTTTCTATTGGGAGTTATGTTGCTTTGGGTCTGTGCAGAAGCGACACGGTATAAAAGGAGCACATGGCAGTGAAAACAGGAGACAAAAGCATGTGAGGACAGGGGTTCATGGAGGCATCCCTTTCAGAAGCCTGTTCTCAATAACCTGAAGACATGCTGGCAGGTCCTCTCTTAGTAGTGCTACGCTACGGACCAGTCATTTCACACATGGGTGAGCTTTGGGGGGACATTTGAGATCCACTTAATGGTATTTCAAACAGTGGAATTCGGCCAGATTTCCACATGAACATGGTCACTGGGAGGGAAAGGGTATCATCAGGAAGAACTAGTGCCATGCCAAAGAGTCCTTGCTGACCAATACATGTGCTAAAAGACCAAATCCCTAACCACCTAGAACTACCTAGAGAAGATGTGCATATCCCCTTTCTCCCTTCAGCTGAGCAGACATGTTTTCTGAACAACTCAAAGAAAAGATGGATAGAAATGCTATAAAAGGATTTTAAAATGGAAATACTATTAAGTGATTTTGAACTAGGCTGGAAATCATTAATAAATTGGATTTTTTTTTTTTCTGTTCTTAAGCAGAAGTGAGGCTCCTGAGCTAAGATGAATTTGTTATAGGGAGAGAGTTTCCAGTATATTTTTTTCCAATTTTACTTTTACTCATTTCTGGCTTACAACTATATTTGGACAAACACCAGTAAATATTAAATGTGATAAGCATATATCTTTCTGCTCTTGTCTTTTTGTTGGGTATGTGTACCATCCATTCAATACTTCTTTCAATATGTGGATACAGGTTTTATAATCTTTTCTCCTTGTGCATATCCAAACCTCTCCAAAGAGATAAAGTTTGGGAATCCCCAATTATTTTTAAATCTCTTTTCATGAGGCAGGTAAGATGGATTTCTTAAACAGTTATTTCTTTGAGTAGTTAGTCTAAGTTTTTAAAAATTAGATACTATTCAAACCAGTCCTGACAAGACAAAACCCATGTGCAAATGTTATCAAAGTTTGCTTGGATAGGAAAAAGTGAACACGAGGTGACAAGAAAAAAAATCCGAAAAAATTAATTATGAATATCGGAAATATTCACCTTACTTTTTAAAGACAAGGCCTCGCTGTATAGTTCAGTCTGTGTCTCAGCCCACTTGCTCTTCCAGCCTGGCCTTGAACTTGCAGATCCTGCCTCAGCCTCCCAAGTGCTGGGATAATAGTTCTATGTCATCATGCCCAGCTTATATTATGGCTTCAAGTGCAATTATAAATTTCAAAACCTTTACATTTGATGTTTGTGATTTTCTGTTTCTTTTCCTTTTCTTTTCTCTCTCTTTTTCTAGTGCTAGGAATCAAACCCAGGTACTTGCCCATGATATAAAGATCTGTGGAATAAGCATGACCCAAATCTTGAACTAACCTCTAGAAAGGGTCATTTCACTCTTTTAATGCTTTATGAATTACCTCCTCCACCCTCTGTCAAGAAGCAGCAGCAATTTTTCCTACTTTGGGGGAAGTTAAACTCTTTTAATTATAGTTCATGCATAATAATGCTGGGTAAAGGTCTCATCGAGTTTTCAGAAGTCATAGTCCATGTGCCTCTGTTCTCCACAGCTGTTATTTTGAATGACTTAACGAGGCTTTTCCTGGTGCATTTTCAATCCTTTGTAGAAACATATTGGAAGAGTGGTACAGAGTTTGAGTGGGGCTGCTGCCTGGTATAAAGTAGGCTGGATCTCATGGAATCCCTCAGACTAAGAAAGACAGGAATCCCACAGCTCAAAAACAGCTGCTAGGAGAGTGTGTGTACACCAGCTTCACAATGATTTTTGTTACTTTTAATTCCAAGGCAGCCTAGGTCCCTTTGTCCAGTTCTTTTCGGACTTTATAGCCCTATAAACATTGGATTTAAAGAGCACTTGCATTTTATCTTTTAGTCTAATATTTAGCAAAATTGTACTCCTGGGATGATGTGGGGGACTTCATAAAGACTCGCATCATTTTCCAGAGATGAGATACTATCTCAGCATTATTTCCCTCCAAGGGATAGGCAGGAATTCTTTGAAAAGGTCTACAGTAACCACTCTGACATCCTGCCCTGACAGGTCCTTAGTCTATCTATTTATTCCTTGTTTTCTCAATCTTTGAGCCAGAAGTGTGGAATTTAATAGTTCAGGACAAATACTTCAATTTGGGGAAGAAGTGAATTTCATGGAGTTAGGAAGTCAGGAGTTAATGCACTCCTGACTGGAGAATGCCATTTGAAGGTTTCTAATTGTGGTAACTTTTCAATTCTGTTAAGAATCTCCTATTTCCTCATAGGATTTGGAATTAATAATGAGAGTGAAGTTCCTGAATAAAGCATTAAAAAACCTTCATAAATTATGAATAATTGCCCCAGTAAATGTCCTTCCTTATTAAAGGATGGAATAAATACATTAGCATGGCCTAGGTATAAATCATGATGTCTTAAACCACTTCCCTAGTTTAAATTATGCCATAGTGATTGTTATGGCTTCAATTCATCCAGAAGATAAACATACCATAACTCTTATGCATTCATCCCTCAGTAACAGAGGGTTTTAGAACATTTATTTGGAAGTGCTCAACCCATCTTACCATTCATGATTTCAGTCTATTTCACTTTTATTTATTGAGTTATTTATTTTCCTGTATAGGAGAAAATTTAAGAGTAAAGAAGACACTACATGGTAATTAAAAATCTGAAAACTTAAGCGTAGATCAAGAGGGCCTCTTTGGTCCCTTACGAAGGAGACATTATATTCTCAAGAGAAGAGAAAGCAGACAGAACCCAAGAACAAACCCTCAACTCTGGCAGGTTGGGAAGGTTCAGAAACTACTGCAAGCTCAGTCAAGACAGGATCTGCTGCGTTAGGGACAAAGCCCTACCTCAGGTGGTGTGGTGGCAGGTATCCCCGGACTGTGGCCCTGAGCACATCCTGGTCAAAGCCTAGCAGGTTGCCTGACTATTCCAGTGCTCTAGGGTCCTCATATAGAAGATCCTTTTAGAGGACTCTTTCTCATAAGGTTTTGGGTGCTTTCCTCAGCGAATGTCTCATTTTATCCGATGGGCTTGTGGAGGGAAGATGAGATTAGATCTTATGGTCAACATTTTAGGTGAGATTAATGAGAGTTTACAGAATGTGGGACACTTACTATGTGGCAAGGACACATATTACGGTCAACATGCTGATAGGGTGGTTGCTAGAAACCCCGGGACGTGCTAGTCTGCACGGTGCAAAGTAAAAAGGTCTGAGGTGATGAGACAAAAGAGAAAGAATTCACAAGCCAGACAGAGATGGAGTGCTGAAAAGGATATATTACAAGAGGCAGATTCTTCACCACAGTATGGCGCTTTACAGGAAAACCCATAATTGCACTACTTGACCATGGTATCAGGTATGAACTGGAGAGATGGATTACTGAATTACTGAAAAATTCAGTGACAATTCACTTTGGGCCAGTATAGGAAAGTGATCTCAAAGTTTGGCAAATTAATAGCAACAGGGTTAATAGAATCAAAAGGATAGGTCATAGTGCTTAGGTGCTGGAAATGTGGGGGCCAAAATGACCTTAACAACTAGCAAAGTTAGAGAGAAAGCATACAGTATCTCTGGAGAGATGATAGATTAGTCTTTAATGATAGCTGAGTGAATGCAAGCAAAAGGTAGACAAAATGGAAAAGCAAGAATATCTTGTTTAAACTTTGTTACTCTTACATAAAGAAGGAAAATCTTCTGGTCCTCCCTCTGCATCTTGAGAACTGTCCTTCCTAAAACAGATATTTTATACATATTTATATCAAATTTTGAAATTTTTGTTTTGGATGAGTTTCATCTTAAAACTGACGGATATACAATAACTGCTCCAGACTCTCTTGTACAACCCAGACCCTTACCTGAAGCCAAACCAGCTCCAGTGGTAGAACTCGTGATCCTATCAAGAATATGTTAAATTGACATCCAGATCCTTTTGTCCTGTAATTGGTGACATTTTTAGTTACTAGACCTCTCCCCTCTTGGGCCAAGGAACTGCTTTGCTTCATAAACCACTTAGGATGTGGAACTCCTTCACCATCCACCTTATGAGGATGCCCTTCTCCACACTTCCTCTTACGACCTGTTCTTTGAGACCACTCCAGGTGGCAGCTGTGTTAGCCTGTGATTTCTAGGACAGAGATGCCCAACCTCCAGGCCACAGACCAATCCTGTCAGTGACCTGTTAGCAACCAGGCTGCACATCAGAAGGTGAGTGAAGACGGGTGAGCAAGGGAAGCGTCATCTATGTTTGCAGCTCACCCCCATCGCTCTTTACCATCCGAGCTCACTTCCCGTCAGATTGGCGGCTCCGTGAAGCTCTTGTAAATGGTGCGTGTGAACCATCTAGGCTGCTTGCTCCTCTGAATTATTGCAAAACCATATCTCACGTTGACATCTACTTTACATTCAAGTAAGTCCAGTCCCTGACTAGTCCCAGTGCCAAAAAATTTGGGGATCTGTGTTCTAGGAAGCAGACTTGAAGCCATAGATGGAGGATATATGAATTTTATTGTTGGTGGTACCTGTAAAACAGAAAAGGGAAAGTATGGAGGAATAAGGAACTCTTCAAACTATGCTGGTCTAACCCTGAGGAAAGGAGAGGGGAAACAGAGGGATTGAAAAACAGAGCAAGAGTTTGAGGTACATCTGTGAGTCTTGTTCAGCCTGACAAAGAGGTCCCTAGTAGACTGCCTGTCATCGAGGCTTGAAGGAGTGAAGAGTCGATCTAGATGCTTGGCTGGAAGCCATATGAAAAGCATTGTGTGGATCCAAACATAGAGATGCTACAGCTAAATAAAGCCTATCATTAGATTACATTCCTCATTCCTTTTTTCTTTTAAAGGGATCTGAGCAATGTACTTTTGAATTTTTATATGACTAAATTAAGTATTGAGCACAGATTGGGCACTACTTCTTGCATGTTAGCGCCTTTATCTTGGAACACTTCCCATTTGGTTGAATAACATTCAGTAGAATTTATGGAGCAAAGTTTTTCTGATTATCAAAAAGGTTTTTATGTCACATTATTTATTTTTGGAGACAAGGTAGGTACTTCAAGGTAGGCCTTGAAGTCACTTTGAGGCCTGGACTGGCCTTAAACTCACAATCATCCTCCTGTCTCAGTTTCCTAAGTGCTAGGATTATAGGCATGTACCACCACACCTGGTCAGTGCTCTAGGGTCTTGAAAATTTTAGTAGATCTAGACTGCTGTGGTCTTTTTCTCAACTTGAAGTGTGTTCTAGCATGATGTCATTGTTTTCTACCTTCCATGCTACTATGGAGCATTTAGGAGTCATTAAAATTGTTTTTATCTGGTATATCCTCTCTGATTCATCTCTACTTTTTTTTTTGTACTATGGATGGGCATTGAATGCAGGACCTTCCCAATGAACTATATCCCCACTGCCTCCCCCACATACTTTAAAAATAAATTAGAGACAGGCTCTTGCTAAATCATGAAGTTGCCCAGGTTGGGTTCAAACTCACAGTCCTTCCGCCTCAGTGTCTCAGATTGCTGGGATGACAAGTTTGTGCCACCGTGTCTTGTTTAAGAGCTATTTTTTTCAGCATTTATGATATGTCAATGTTTGGTTTGATATTTCTGGAATTCTTAAGAGTCATGGCTTTTTAATAACTAAAAAATGATCAGCCTCATCTCTGTCAAGTTCTCAAGTCCTTTTGGAATCTGATTGGATATCTGATAGAATAGCATTTTATTTTCTATGTACCATGTCTTTTCTTTTATATCTATATATCAATCCTGAAAGAGTTTGGGGTATTTCTTCAGATCAGACTTCAAGGGTAAACAAAACATAATTTATCAGCATTTAAATTCATACTCTAAATTTTATGTGCTGCATTCTTCGTTCATACATATTCTATTTGATTGTGCTTTAAATTTCTTAGTTCTTGTTATTTAAAAATCTGTTTCCAGAATGCTTTCTAGGATCCCCTTTATTTAAGCATATTTGCTTTTATTCTGATTGAAAATTTTGATAGCCGAAGTCTTTGTATGCCTACTTCTGCTGGATATTATTTATAGTATGTTTTTATTACATTGTGATTTGTATTTCAGTATGTGTGAAGATGTTCAAATTCCTAAGAAATTTATCTATGGGAATTCCTAGCGTTCTAGTGAGCTGTTCAGTTCCAAAAAGAATATTGGTTTTTCCCAGTAGCCTGATTAATCCTGCACAATTTCAAATTAATTCTATGCTTGAGATTCTCTTGGACCTCATAGGTAACTTAATTTATACAGAAAATATAAGGACTAGTTTATGATTATGTATTCTTAGGGGAAACTTTTTTTTCCTTTTGCATGTACAACAAAGTTTGAAAACACATTTCTTTGATTTCATTTTTTTGGGGTGATGTTTTTTTCTTAGATCTCAAAGGAGTAAAATTCAATTATTCTTATTCTTATTCTCATTATTATCTTCTTGAGACAGAGTTTCACTTTGTAGTTCAAGCTGACCCTGAACTTACTGTACAGCCCAGGCTAGCCTTGAACACATGGCAATCCTCCTGCGTCTGCCTCCAGAGTGCTGGGATTATAGGCATGAGCCACCATGGTTAGCCTCAAAGGAGTGAAACTCTGTGCAGAGATATCTTATTATATACCATGACTAGAGGGGCCCTACTCTCCTTTCTTTTAAGTTTTAAAGACAGGGTCTTGCTAAATTGCTAAGTTTCCCAAGCTGAACTTGAACTTGGAATCTCCTAGCCTCAGTGATCCTCACTGCTGTAATGATAGGTATCTGTCTTGTCTATAGAAAATAAACTCAAGGGGCTGGGATTTAGCTCAATGGTATTGCATCCACCTTGCAAGCACAAGGGCCCAAGTTTGATCCCTGGTAGTGCAAAGAAGTAAAAAGATAAAAATTAAACTCAAGAATCTCAAGAGATTAACAAAAATTGATCAGTGAAGAGACTGGCCTGCTCAGGAACCAGCATCTATGATTTTAAATAATTTGGAACTTTTAATATTCTTTAATTTTGTATCAGCCTATTGATACATTATAAAAGATATTTCTATATTTCTATGCATTTTCTTAGATTTAGTTAAGAGGGATATTTTAGAATATTTTATCTCTCATATTCTAGAAATGTAAATATTGATAACATTGTTATGTTATTCATGGAATTATAACTTCTGACTGGAAATTTTGCATATTTTGATAACTGAGTAACACACTAAAACTAATTTTTAATTATGAATCTAATTACTCCAAAACATTGTTGTGCAAAAAGGTCCCTGTAGAGAAGGAAAAGATTTCACATAGTCCAGGAATTGGTTTAGTGTTTTTATTTTTTGTCCCATCAGCAACTTTTCCTTTGCCTTTATTATCTAATATAATGTTTTTTTAAATCTTTATTGGTACATTACATATACACATCATGATTGCACTCAACAATGAGAATTTGCATCAGTATATGACACAACTTAATTCTCATTTTTTCCCATAGCCCTACCCACCCTACCACCCCAACCCCCTATATACATAAATTTTGTTTCCTTTCTTTTGTTATAATCTCATATAATTTTGATATTAACAAAAATTTTACCTTTTTCTGGCCTACTCATCCTTTGTTCTACTTCTGCAGGCTTCATATTTCCTTCTATTGATCTCTGCTCTGCACCTTCCAAAATATACATTTCAGGCTGTTTTTTAGGCTCTGAAGATGGCACTCAATCCACTGGAAAGTGGAAACATGACTTTCTAGGATTCTCGTTATTCCTGTGAAAGATGCTAAAGAACTAAAGCATTTCCCCTGGTCCTTGTCAAACTTCTGTCTCCAGTTTTCTTCTCATCCACTCTTTCTAAATTCAGTGCCCCCAGGACTAGCTCCCAAGTCTTGAGTGGTTTTTCTCCCCCAGAACACTCAACCTGAGCCCTCACCATAGGCCAACACTTCCAACCAGGCTTGTGTGAACTCCTTTTGGTTTTCTTTAAAAATACACTTTGACATTCCTTACAGCCAGTGTTTATTACTCACCAAGTAATAACCCAGGACCTAGGAGATCGTGGTGAATAAATATGACCCTTGTCCTCAATGATGCCTTTTAAACAAATTAAGGAGAAGTAAGGAGTTCCAGCGTCACTTGGGGTAAACTTCACATCCACTGGGGACCAAAAAAATATATAACCCAAGGTCCAGAAAAACTTGGCATCTACAATGAATAGGAGAAGAGTGAGAGGGGTGTATCTGACTCATCTAGCCATGACAAGCTTAGATTTTTTAGCATGACAGCACTTTGCACAATACTCAAAAGTGGAATACATTCTCACCCAGGAAAACAATGGATATTTACATAAAGTAGGCTAGTCTTACAGAGTCCTGCCTTTCCACTTACTTTGCAGGAAGGGAAGAACACTGAGAAGGTTTGCATTTTCCAAAAAAGTGAAGATAAATGTGTATGTTAGAGTTAGGTGAAATCATCTATGAAATACTAAATATATGTAATTGACTACTGGTGGGTCAATAGCAGTATCATGTCCAACTTCCCACAAAATGCCTAAGAGTATCTTTATCGTAAGAGGACTTTGACTTGCAGGGATTCAGAAGCTGAAGCAACTCACCCAGGATTATGATTTTCTATGTGCTTTTCATTTTTGTAAGAATCTCTATGGTTTATGTCTTGTATTTGGAGTAACTATTTTTAAAATAATGATATAGAGAGTAATAACTATTTCTATTTTCTTATAATTTGATTATAAAATTTTATTCTATTGTTTCATAAAATAGAAAAGGTAAAATGATAGGTTGCCACTGTTTGAAGATCTGAGACTGAACTATTTAAAAACTATTAACTCAATACTTTTAAAAACCTATCACTCTGAACTATATTATAGAGGTCTAAAATTAGTTAAAATTTAGTTCTTCATTCAATAAAATAATTGAAATGTCAGCTAAGATTTTTTACATACAACTCTTACCAAAAATTTAGCATACGAGAGATATGTTCTTCATGGCTATTTTGCTATAAATGATTTGCAGCTACTAAAATGCAATCCTGAGATTACCCTTAGAGTGGCTGTTACTACCCTGCAACATAGTCCTGGACTCTGCTGGCAACTGTTTACTTCTGCCAACATCGATGTAATTCTGCCTTAACCCCACAGTGGAACCATGGGGACCTGGGAACAAAACAGGAAGAAGCTGGTGAAAATGACAGGATGTTACTTCAGTAATCTGTATTTTGTTGTCATTCAAGGTGTGAGTATCATTCAGAAGAGGTGATTCTATTTTGCGAAATGAGGAGCATAGCCTTTTTTTCCTATGAGATAGGGATCAGGCGTTCTCCCCATTTGTAACTGAGAAAATTATCTTTTTGCTAAACATTGCCTTAAATATTCACTGTAAAATAATACAGGAGAAAGTTGCATTTGACTAGTTATATGAATGTCTACTTTATGTCAAGGGCTTTTATAAGGAAATCACATTTGCACAAAGGAAAACTGCTAATTCTATGAGGGAACTGGAAGAGTTATTTTAATAGTATTAATAAGTGATGAGGGTCTGGCAGATATTGAGTGTCAGGTACTAGAAAATTCAGGAGAAGTCTTGTCATATACACTTGACAGACCAGAAGATTGGTAGCAGTCTCATTTCAAAGAGCAACAATCCAATATTTCAGTGTCAACCATAAGTCAAACAGCTTAAATAGATTGTTCTTTAATCTTCTACACCACCCTTTGAGAGAGATGGTCTCTCTGATTCACAGATAAGGAAACTGTGGCCTAAAAAGGTAACTCAGAAAAACCAGTGAGGTCACAGTGCAGGACTTCCACATCTGGGAGGATCAAGCTGACGTACTTGTTTTGGTCTTTCCACAATATGCAACAGAAAAACATGGGTTATACAGAAAATAAGTAGAAGGCTCTGAAAGGTTGGAAAAAGGCCACTATGCTAGGAACCTTTGGACATAAGAAGAGACAATGTGGAAAGCGTCCTAGTATTCTTCTAGCCTCACAAATCCCAGAGTTGGAGCTGATGAGGCTGACAACTGCAGTGCACACAACCACAAAGGCCCCAACAAAATCCTCTCCTCTCTACCAAAATGATCAGGAAAGAAAATCTAGCAAGGGAATCCTGGAGAAAATTTCTCACTCTCCTGTTGGGATGGTGTCAGATAAGATCAAATGCCTTCCGGGTGGGATGGCTGTAGACTGGGCTGGCTTCAGTAGAGGCTGAGTGGGGCACTTGGACTTTCAGCCATTCTAGACAGCAACAAAAACCCTGTCCTTTTCAGAGTGTCAGCGGAGACTACATGGAAGCCGGAGCTGCTGTTGCTTCTCTGCAGTAATGAAGTACCATGCACCTCTTCACTCTCTGGAGCTGTGTCCAAAAAAGGGCAGCTAATATGCAATGTAAAAATAAGACACAGAATCTCATAAATTAAAAGGTTTCACTGTGCAAAAGTCTCTGCCAAAAAAATGTTAAGAGAAGCCACAGGTAGGAAGAACATTTTTGCAAGTAATATATCTGCCAAAGATCAAAATCTAGAATATATAAAGTAATTTCCATATTGAATCATACAAAGACAATGGGTAAAACATACGAGGGGACATTTAACCCAGGAATATGTACAGATAATGAATAAGCATCTGAAAAAAATGTTCAACATTATTAGATACCAATGAAACACAGTACCACTCCACACATTTCAGAATGACTAAAATTAAAAAAAAAATAGTGATAATAATGGGTGCTAGGATTTAGAGCAACTGGTTCACTCATACTGCTGATGGATAACTTATGTCCATGGTGGAAATATCAAGAATATAGAAATTCTGAGGGACACATTGATAGATTCTTAAAAATACCAAATACCCTAGTATTTGTACTCCTGGGCATTTCTCTTAGGAAAATAAAAACTTTTGTTTACTCAGAAGCCCGTACACTGGTATTTATGGCAGTTTTCTGCATAGTAGTGATGTAGGAGGAACAGGTATAACTAGCATCATGCTAGATGTCAGATATGGTGCACTCATGTTCCTCAAAGTTGATGATTAGTCCTAAGGAACAAAGGAGGTTTAGAGTAGGAAAATTTATTGGGGAAAAGGAATGGGAAATAAAATAGCTCCAGGGAGACAGGAGAGGTCCCTAACAGGTTGCTAACAATCCACTTCTCAAAGGAAGTTTTAAAGAGCAAAGTCATGAGGGGTGGGTACAACATGGGTAAGCACCATGGTCAACCAATAAGATTACAAGTATAGTTGCTGAGGTAATACTGACCCAATAGTAACAAGGATATATGGATGACATCATTAACCTTGGTGGACCATCTATCATCTTAGTGGTACTAGTCTTAGTGAGTAAAAAGGATGCCCCCCCCCCAAGAGGTAATGGTCCATCTATATGTGAAAGTCCAAACAAGTAGAAATAATCTCAAACTGCTATTCCTCCTTTAGACAGAATACAAATCTGGCCTTTGTGACTTATATCTTCTTCAGATGTGCCTCTTATTCTCTGCTTTGACTTTCAGGGCCCAGCCCTGTCTGACTTTCTATAATATTTCTACCTTAGTTGACTATATCAATATCCCCAGTCTGAAGGTAATCCAGTGTCTTAATGGGTGAATTCTTTTTTTGAGACAGGGTCTCGCTTTGTAGTTCAGGCTAGCCCTGCGCTCATCCTGAAACTCACATCACAGCAATCCTCCTGCCTCTGCCTCCCGAGTGCTGGGACTACAGGCGTGAGCCACCACACCCGGCACTGTGGTATGTGGTACTGATTGCTACTGGGGTGAGTCTCCACGCCCAGTATTGTATGTGGTTACCAGGAGATCAAACCCGGGTCCTTGTGCTTCCAAGACAGGCGCCAGAACCACTGAGCTAACTCCCCGGCCCCTAATGGGTGAATTCTTAAACAATGGCAACAGTGGTAGACTGTTACCATGGAATACCATTTAGCAATCAGCATCAACATATCATGGATATATCCAGAAAGCTGAATAAATCTCTTAAGAATTAAGCTGAGTTTAAAAAGCCAATGTTAAAAAGTTATATAATACTATACCATTAATAAGAATGGGTAACTAAATAGTGATTGTCAGGATTTAAGTGGAGAAAGAGAAGCAAGGTAGATGTGGCTATCAAAGGCTAATAGTAAGTAAATCGGTGGTGACAGAGATGTTCTCTATCTTGGTTGCATCATTGTCAGTATCCTAATTATTGCAAGCTAAAAAGTATCCCCTCATATTAACATGCTGAAGTCCCAACTCCCAGCACCTTAGAATGTTATAGACAGCAAAGTTAGAAATATTATATGCAGTCAGACAGAGGCAAGTCCCTGAAGCAGCCAGTAGAAGAACATGTAAGATGGTGGAGGCATGTGGATTAAAGGCCAAACTTAAAGGCAAAATGACTATCTTGCTTCTCCAGGGATCATCAATAATTATTGTTATCTTAAATTAGGCATAAATAACTTGCATGGGGCCTAAGACCTTGACCTATCCCTTTCAGGAAAGGTCCCTGGCCCATTCTTTCTAGGAAGGGTCTTTGTTCTTTAAGTGACTTGCTTCGCCCAAGCAAGTGACTGTATTTGTAATCATTAGTTGACCAGCTTTGTCCCATCTTATACCCACCTCATGATTTTCCAGTGGATCAATATTACCTACCTTCTAAACTTATAACCTTATTGGCTGACCATAGAGTTGTCCCACTTTTTACTCACTTGTGATTTGGCTCTACAGACCTTCCCAGCAACCCAATTTTTGGGTCCCTTCTGTTTCTCATAAACAGAAGCTATCTTTCCCTCAATAAATATTTCCTACTCTTAACTTTCATTGTTCTTAGAATTAATTCTCTGATTTTAGAGAACACCAGCACAGTGGATCGGATGTCTGGCAGATTGGGAGTAACAATATTTCCCTTATATCATTTGGAGGTCCTCACTTGGTCTCCAGATTCATGTGACCATATTTGGAGATAAGGCTTTAAAAACGTGGATTCAGTTAAAGTGAGGCCATTACAGTGAGTCATAATCCAACAGGACGTAGAATGAGAGGTGATGTGGAACAGACTTACACAGCGGGATGAGCCTAAAAGATGCAGGAAGGAAGGGACCACCTACAAGCTAAGCAGACAGACCTCAGAAGAAGGAACCCGCAGAACCTTGATCACAGACAAGCATTATGAGAAATTAAATTACTATTTTTTTAGAGAAACTGGCCCATGATATTTTATGATGGCAGTCCCAGCATATTAATATACTCTTTATTATATTGTCCTATAGTTTTGTAAGTTCCTATAACTCCATGGAAATCTGCAATCATCTAAAATAAAACATTTTAAAAATGACTGTGAGGTTCAAATGTAGGTCTGCTAAGTGGGAAGGCTTGTACTCAAAACTTACACAAACATTTGACTTAGTTCTGTGTCAGAGGATCTTCAGTTCTTCAGTTGAGACAGTAATTTAAACTATGGCTTCACACCAAGGAGATCGATTTGGGTTCTGACCCAGACTCCTATTAGTCATAGGGCCTTTTTTGATTTTCTTTGTTGTCATTTAAAACTCCTTTCTTGCTTTCTCCCACCTGTTAATGGCTTTCTCTTAAAAACTCAGAACTTACAGTAAGGAATGACCTGTGTGGGTGCTTCCATCTCTAAGAAAAAAGAAAAAGCTTATGTATATAGAGGGTGGGGATTGTAGAGTGGGTAAGGGCATGGGGAAAAATGAGAATTAAGTTGTGTCATATACTGGTACAAATTCTCATTGTTGAGTGAGATCATGGTGTGTATATATAATGTACCAATAAATATTTGAATAAAAAAGACATCAGCAATCTTAAAGATAACTGACACCACATGGTGTTCTGTGACTTTCCAGAAGTCATATTATGTAATTTTGAATGCAAGTATTTCTTAGTGATTAGGAACAAACTGCTTTTAAATAGATATTTTTAATATCATATAGCCCTTAAATGCAAGCCGACTACAGTGGCTTCTCAACTGTGAAAATAATAATCACAGCTAAAGAAATAGTATGTTTTTGTGCTTTAAAAAAAGTTCCCCAAAGAAAAACCATTTTCAATTTAAGATGCTTCCATGAGCTTCTTTTGCGGTAAGGGATTTTTGTAAGAATTTTTTAGAGGTAATTTTGACTTTGTGAGTGTTTTGCTTTTTATGCTGACTTGAGAAATTAACCTTCTCATAAAATCCAATCCCACTTTGCTATTTTGACACTTCTTTTGTGTGAAAGTATTCATTAACATTTCACATAATTGCCCTGTTTCCAGAGCAAGTATGTAATTTCCTGCAGAATGAAGATTTCATAATGCATATCCAATAAAGTCCACCCTGTCTGCTAGTAGCTGACATCTTAGCCTTCTCATGAGATAAAAAGAGACTTTTCTGCTGTTCGTCCTGTTGGATCCTGTTGAATCTGATTGCTTCTCTATACCATGAAATGGTGACTGTTGTCTATAGCTAGTAGTATTATCCATTAGTCTTCACTCATCATCATCTCTCTCTTACGAACACCTCTGTTTTGAATATACATTGTGGGTGATTATTACTAAGTCACCACACTGGATTTTAAGTAAAGCACCTAGAGCCCTTCCATAACTTTGATTTTAGCCAGATAGTCATTCAAATATTAATTACATTTTGAAAATAATATTGGAGACTAAAGAAAGCGATGACAACTATGTATGAAAACTTCTGTTCCAGTGAAATATGAAGTCAAGGAATGAGTTTATAAAAACAAAGATATTTCATTTTGTGACTGAAGAGTAAATGACAGAGTTGCAAGAGAACTTATGAATAAAAACATCTTCTTTTGGTAAACCTTGTATAATCACTGAAGATAAAGCAGAATTTTGACTCTTGCTTTTTTTCTTTTTCTTTTTGCTGTATCAGGGATTGAATTCAGGGCCTCTTACGCTTGTGAGACAAGCACAGCACCAAGGAGCTAAATCCCTAGACCCTCTTCCTGCTCTTCGCAGGACTCATTGGCCTCTTTGTAGAGATTATATATGTAGTCAGTAGGAAAGTCATGGGATAAACTCAGTTGTTTCATGCGAGTATTTCTGAGATCCAGAAGCTTAGTTTGTCTTCTTCATATTTACAGCTGAACACATCACACCTCAATCTTCAGTGACAAGCAATCACAACACTGTTTATGTGCAAGCTTCCTCATTTCTGAGATCTGTCAAATATTTTGAAGCAAAGCTTGCTGCCTCTGCTCTCAGAAGTAGGATGGCCAGCTGATCTGATCTTCAGCACAGACCACGTAGAAATATCGCTAGAATGATTATTCATGTTTAGATTTGTCCTTTCCAAGTCAAGAATGGTTTTGTGTGCAGCAATTTGATTCTTCTTCACCTTTTGCTGATATGCAGATAGAAATAATGGTGCTTTGTCTTAGAGGCTTTATTATTTTATTCAATCATGAATGTACCGGAAACAAATTGGTCTGAATACATATATTTTTGAAGGACAAACTTCCACTGGTACATATTTGTACATTTCATTACATCTGGTAAATATTTATATTAGTACTCTTATAAACCTTGTAGCTATAAAGATGTAGTTCCATTTTCTCTATTCAGTGGGGTTATATAAAACAAACTATTAATACAGCTAAAATCAGGAGGTAGAAGAGTAAAATTCTTATTTCTTATTAGAAAAAGTAGGATGAAAAGGATCCAGCTAAGAAGTTTATAGATGTGGAAGCTTTGTAGACTAAAATGTCACTGGATAAAGATAGCTACTTCCAGCTCTCTCATGTCATCTGCAGAAGGGCAACTTATGTGTTCCTCTTCATTTTTCCATACGCATATTTCTTAAACAATCACTACCTTAAAGGTAACCTCAATTTCCAATTTTAAGTACCTGATGTGCATGACACAGTCATGGCATAAAGAGAATATACTTCGGAGTCAAATATTAAATCTTATAGCCCTTGTTTTTTGTGACTGAAAATGGAATAAGAATAAACATGGAATTTTGGGTCTGGTGATTAATAGGGTAATGAGTAGACTAGAAAATTGAGAGCATGTTTGTGTCCTATTTTAAATAAAGGTCCTATTGAGCTGGGGATATAGCTCAGTGGTTCCAGAGCCTGTCTTGCAAGCACAAGGACCTGGGTTCGATCCCTGGTAACCACATACCATACTGGGCATGTGGAGACTCATGCCCAGCAGCAACCAGTACCACATACCACAGTGCCAGGCATGGTGGCTCATGCCTGTAATCCCAGCACTCGGGAGGCAGAGGCAGGAGGATTGCTGTGATGTGAGTTGGAGGCTGAGCTCAGGGCCAGCCTGGACCACAAAGCAAGACCCTGTCTCAAAATAAATACATAAATAAATAAAGGTCCTATTTTAAATAAAGTAGATAAATCTTTTGTGTGAGTACATTCTTGTGGAAAGTGAACCAGCGAACAAGGGAAGAGGCCCTGAGAAGGAGACAGCAAGGAGGGAGAGCTTGTACAAAGCCTTGCTGTTGAGTTGGCTTCCTCAAGAGCAATAGACAAGGATCCCAGTATACAGGGATGCTTTAAGGAACCGAGTAGAATGCCCTTACAGGTCTTGATCAGAGGCATCTAACTCACTTGTAGAGCTGATTCAACAGGGCAAAAGTGTGGCCTTGGGGATATGGCGGGCATGTCTTATGTGATGTCCAGATCTGACGGTCCTTCATAAGGGGCAGCGTGTGTTCACTCTCAACCCTGTTTCCTTCTCCTTGAAGAGCAGGAGGATCACCTGCTTCATCTGTTATTCCTGTTATCTGTTATGCAGGAATTTGAAGAATGTCACTGTAGAGCCAAAAGATGTTGGTATTATAAAGCCGAGACATGTAGAAATATTAGAAAACAGAGAACCAAGAGAAGGTGTTGAGGACCAGAGGAGAATTAAGGCCTCATTGACTTCCTCTGAGCACAAAGCAGAAAGCCTGCATTCTAATGATCTCATATGAGGGAAGAGTTGAGACAGCTGAAGTGAAGTTGTTTAACCAGAGAACGTACCAATAAATACTGGAAACCAGAGAAATCCCATGTTTTTTTTTTTTTTTTTTTTTTTAGACTGGGTCTGGCTTTGTAGTTCAGGCTGGCCCTGAGCTCAGCCTCAAACTCACATCACAGCAATCCTCCTGCCTCTGCCTCCCGAGTGCTGGGATTACAGGCGTGAGCCACCACGCCCGGCACTGTGGTATGTGGTACTGGTTGCTGCTGCAGTGAGTCTCCAAGCCCAGTATGGTATTGTTTAACTGGGGATCAAACCCGGGTCCTTGCACTTGCAAGACAGGCGCTGGAACCACTGAGCCAAATCCCTGGCCTTCCTGTGTTACTCTGATCACTCGTGCCCGTGTTTGAGGTGAGCCAAAGGCTGAGCTCCTCTGTCTGCTGGGAGTGTGATGGCTCTGACTGCCACATTAAGCTGACTCTGTCTCTTTGTCACTCATTCTCCTTCACCCCTGGGTTAGGAAGGAGCAAAGTAGCAGGTCCCAGTCTGACGGCAAGATGAGCAGGTGAGTTGACCACAAGTGGCAGCCCAGTATGGGGCTCTGGACTCAGTGTCATCTACAAGGATGCCACAAAAGACATCTGAAAAGCCATGTGACACCCTGCACTGATGTAGCATTTCTGCACAAATGATGGACAAAAAGGAATATACATAAATGATGAAAAATATCACATTTAGCATCTTGAAAGGTGTGTAAATCTGACACTTTTTTTTACTAGGCAGAATATTAGGTGGTTTCTTACAAATATTGAACTAATTCATCAAGTTCTAATAGATGAAGACTAGAATGCCTGGTCTGCTTCAGACTAAGTTAAGATCAGCATTTTAGTCATGTCTGTCTACTTCTCAACTTAAGAGTTCACATTCACTTTCGTCTGCGGTGTTTTGACAACTGAAAGACTCTGGTTGCATTATTAATTTTAGCCCTATTTGATCTCTGAAATATTCAGTGAGTACTCTCCCACCCTCAAGTTACACGACAGTCATATTTTTATTTTTTCAGAACTTTTGCAAATTTAATAAATGTTAAATGCCACTGTTATTTTAAATTCTCCCCTGAGCCTTAACGTAGGTGCCTGTGCGTGATGGATGTAATCAGAATTAACAATATTCCACGTGTTCTTTTCTCAGCAGCTTGAAGGTGTTATGGAGGGACTGTGCAGAGGGAATTCAAACTGGTGTCTGCAGTGCTGACAGATCTCGGTGCCTAACAGCTGACCCTCTCCACACTTCAGGTGAGCCTCTCTAGACTGGGAGTGACAAATTCCAAGGGCAAGGTACATAATCCAAAACTGCTGATCTTGTCTTAAATATTGGCTCAAATTATATATTATTTTTCTGTGATATAAACTTTGGAGCAGCCCTTATCTTATAGCCATTGATACTTCTTAAAAACATTAATTCTATTTTTACCTCCTACTCAAACAATCCCTGTACAAAAGTACCTCTATCTATGATATTTCATCCTGAAACTTCAAAAATCTTCAAAGAATATCTAGTTCTTCTATTCTGAGAGTTTGAGAAAATTTACTCCCTGCAAGTGTACGCTTTAATACTTTAGGATCTTAGCTACTTCCCTAAACTAATATTACAGTAACTGTGATGTACTAGAAGTTACACGGCCCCTGGGATTCAGAGGGGAAAGCTGGGGTTGCCTGTGTCTTCTAAGGAAGCCTTGGTTTGATCTTATTTCATAATAGATCTTATTATTAAAAAGAATGATAAAAGCTGGCCTAGGCAACTTTGGTGATGCTGCCAGGGCCCTGGAGCGTCCAACCCAGTTTCCAGAGGGTAATAGAAGGCTCTCCATGAATGACTCTGTAATAGAAGAGGAAGGTCAAGAAAAGGTTGGGAAAGAAGAGGGGAGGAGCTCCCTAAATTCTCTTGCCCTGTCTCCTGAGGATCTCTGTGGCAGGAGATGAATATAGTGGGTAATGCTCAAAAGCAAGGCCATGACTGAGGGATTTATGCACTGTGTCCTAAGCCTTGAAAGGTACCCTTTGATTCAGACAGAAGAATCCTGTTTATCATCCTCCTAAAATATTTTCTTTTGTTCACCATAACTTTTGTTCTGAGATGTGATTTTAAAAAATGCTGTTTAAATTTTTAAAAATTATTTGCAGG
>PVIR01005401.1:0-72395 GCA_004026965.1 Petromus typicus
CTCCATGGAGAAATTTAAAAAGTGATACATACTCAGAGTGAAACATTATTCAGCATAAAAATATATAAAGTTCTGATATTTATTACAATGTGGTTGAAGTTTGAAAAGACTATGCCAAGTGAAGTAAGCTGGACACAAACTGAAAATATTTTATGTATCCCCTATGTCAACTATCAGCAAGTTTATAGAGATAGAAAATAGATTAAAAATTAGCAGAGACTACATCAAGCAGAGAATGGTGAGGTAATGCCTCAGTTTCTATTTGAAAGTATCAAAATGTTGTAGGAAAAGTTAGTAATGATGGTTATGTAACACTGCTAATGTAATTAATGCCACCAAATTATATACCCGAAGACTAAAGTGGCCCATTTTATGTTATATAAATTCATACAGAAAAACAAAGAAATACTCCCTGTCTCACAAGTTGAGAAAGGACCCTTCCTAATTGCTCAGAAAATTCTAGACTGATTCCAGCCCATTGGCTTTACTCTTGTACTCACAGACCCAATGCTTGTATTTTAAGCTATGAAATCATTTGCTTAGGCCTCAGACATGTGTTGCATGATAGCACTGCTGGTGGTAGGGCAGTATGGAAGACTGCAGCCAGCTCTACTTGAATTGCTCAGACAAGGAATTTCACTCTGGGGAAACACAGGGAGACAGCAAGGCACTCTGACAACCTTATACATAGCCATAGGGCCCACAAAGGCAGGACTCCCTGTGATCGAATGTGAGTCTTGGCAGAGTGCCTGCAGGGTTTCCTAGAACAAGGACCACACTTCCAGGCGGTTTCTAATCTGTGTCTTTTGGAAGGTTTCCTCATCCATCCTTCTAGTTTGATTTTCAGATCAACTCAGGAATTCTCTGGGCATTTGTGTAAATCTGTAGGGCACCTAGCTGCAGCCTCAGAGTAGTTGAATGCCCTGTTGCCCATACTGTCTGTCGTCTTGTCCTTGCAGGTTGGGGTCTTTCTGAGGCCTAAGGACGCAAGGCTCTGCTACTGTATTAATCTTGCTTTTGTCTCTGTGTAAGTGAAGTTCCTGGATCCACTTGCCCCATCCTGTTTAGACCACAAGCACAGCAGTGTGACAAGGCAAGCTAACAACAGCAGTAGTGATAAGTGTGACCTTGTCGGCCTCCCAGCTCCTTGGGAATGGTTGACCTATGGGCCAGAAATTATTCTAAAAGGAAGGAAGAGTGGGCAGACATGTTTCATAGAGTTGGTCACATGATGCCAACGAAACTGAGTTCAGCCAGTGGGGATCTAAGCTCCTCGGACGCGTGCTGTGTGTGATTTTTAAAAAATGTCCTTCCCAGTAGCTTTGGCCAAATCCTTGAGCTAGGTTATGTTGAGTTTAAGCTGACACATGACTCTAGATAGCTGCATTTTTGTCACCCTTCCTGGTCTGGGGTGGGTATTAGCACCCCCTCTGCTGTCCTCTGCACATTCGTGGGCAGCACCAGTTTTCATGGTGGCAGTTTTCCCTACTGCTTTCTCCTCTGCTAAGGAGGTTTGGATAGGCCAGTAGATGAGGTTGGGAACATTGTCTTGTCAGGTCCTTCAGTCTGTACCTCTAATAAAGATTCACTGGAAGCTGTCCTTACCTCCTCTCCTGGCTTAGAAGGAAGGCTTCCTATTGATTAATTTCAAAGAAGTCAAGTGTTTATAGTTTTTATCTTTCTTTGAAAAATTAAAAGTATAATTAAATAAATTTGTTCTGTAGCTGTGTTTCTGAGAAATTTCTTGTTGTACCAGAGAGACTGTAAACTATTAAGGATAACACAAACCTTAAAAGACAGTATGTTCTCACATATTGAGAGAAAATAAAAAAAGAATAGCGAGATGGGGTGGTACAGTAAAAATAAACATGTACTGTGAAACACTGTAGTCCTGTTTCTCCATTTATTAGTCACTATTATTAACATTGCCTCCCATCTATTTGGTCCCTGTAGACCGAGCAGTTATAAAATAATGTTTGATGCGCCCTCCGGTGGTCGATGCTGCACTAGAAACTGTGACAAACTCATTTATTATGATGCTTTCTAACAAAAATGTTAATATATATCTCATTCGTATGATTTTCAATTGATTTCAATGTGAATGTAGGATGTATACCTTTAAACACAAAAAACTAACTTGAAACCCCCTTTCAATATGTGAGCGAAAAGGCGTTAACATTATTTTCCTGTGAAATTGAGAATCTGACAGTCAGTGATGCAGTGTTTGACCATGAGGCAATTTTTAAATTTTTCTTTGGTGTGCTTTTCTTACATGTAAACTTGGGAAAATATTTAAAGCACCTGCTTCCTAGCATTGATTTGAGTGTAGATGACCCTGAAGATGAATAGAATTAGTAGGTGCCAATAAAAAAAAACTATAATTTGGGCCTGGGTACATTTCTGTGGTGCAGCACCTGCTTGGCAACCGAGAGGCCCTGATTTCTATTTCCAGTTCCCAAAAAAGAAGAAAGGAAAGAAAAGAAAGAATAAACAAGCAAGCTATAATTGCTGCATTATTATCTAAAATTACTATTTCAATGTAGTATTTAAATTACTATTTAAAATTTTTCACACATTTGTGTGTGTGTATAATAGAGCTGTATATAGTAAGACTGATACAACATTTTAAAATTGTCATTGTACTATCAGTAATATTTCAAATTCATATAGCGGGTGCTTTAAAAATTCATATAGCATGCTGGTACACAAAACAACTGTAATAACATCAATTTATAGCTTATTTATGGTAAAAATTTTTAAATACTTATATTAACAGCTTTTAAACTCAAAGTACAAGATTTAAACTAAGCATTTATCCTTAGCAAAAAGCAATTCTACTGTCCTATTATGAAAGCCACATCCCCGGAGAAGGATTTAGGGGTGGTAGGAACATTTGGTAGGACTGATGCTTACTAGGCTCTTTCCAGGCCGCCCCAGGTTGTCAGCACAGAGTTGAGGCATCATCACCAACAAAGCATTTCCACATGCCTCGTGCTCCTGCGTTAAAATACAGGATAAATCCTTTCATCTTCTTTGTGTAAAATTTCCTGTTGCACACCAACAGAACTTCACTGGATTCTGAACCCATGCAGCTAGTTATATAGTAGACATCCAGGCTGCCTAATTCATGGCCCCAAAAGGTACGCTAGGGTACCTCACTTTGGCCAGAAGGTCAAAGACACTGAGCAATACCAGGGTCAGTTCCATTAGTGTTCATTGCCTTTCACATGATGGAAGCCCAGCTTCAATTTAGACAGCTTTGGGTGAGAGCCTTGCTTTGCGGTGAAGAGAGGTGAATCCTGAAATGAATACCACACTCAACACAGAGCTTACCACCTACCAGATGCATTATCATCTCCATGTAGAGGAGAAAATGGAAGTTAAACAAGTGAGTATTTATTATCATAACAAACTTCTCAAACTTCTCAAATCAATTCATGTTCCTGATTCTGTGGGCAGCAATTTCTAGTTGGCTCAACTGAATGGTTTTTGTGCTAGTCTCACTGGGGTCACTCATGAGACTGGGTTCATCTGGAGACCTGGTAGGGCTCATTAATTAGGTGACCTCGTCAAGGGAGACGCTGTCTCTGCCTCTGGTGACGTCCTCCTTCTGTAAGACAGTTCAGAATTCTCTCCATGGAACATTTTCTAAGCTTCAAAACATCTCGTTTGATGCACAAATGCTGCATCTTGGATGAAGCCAACCCCATTACTGGCCCAGATTTCAAGAGCAGAGAAACCTTCCCTCACTAATGAAAAGCACCAAGGTGCCACCGCAAAAGGCTCTGAAACAGTGATAGGAGGAATTTTCAGCTGCCGTTTCCTCTTTGGTCTCACTATTTGTCTCATTAAATAAATTGCCTAAACCAGTGTAGATCAGAAGTGCTGGTGTTAGGACTTACATGATCTGGTTTAATGCTGGAGTTTCCAACCATCGGGAATGTACTGGGAGGGGAAACCTTTGCTCTGGGATTATTAATGTTTCCTCACCTGGCTGTGCCCTGTGTGAGCAGTTCTGTCTATAGTACATCTCTCCCTGACACATAGATTATAGTTTGGAGCCAGGAGGACCAATCTCTGCAATGAAAATTTAGGTTGATTTTTTCCCTCATAAACCTTCTTGAAAATGACCTTTTACTAACTGACTGTTGCTGGCTTTTCTTACAAGTCTAAAAATGGTCCCCCCCATTCATAGAATTCTAACTTTACTCAGGTGTAGGAGTCACTACCAAGCTATATAACACCTTGTTTGGTTTTTACTTCTTTAGTGGAATATATAGAGATACTAAATACTTTTCATGAGGAGAAATTTTACTGAATCAAAATTTAATCTGAGGGTCAATGTGACTTTAATTCAGCAGTGATTTCTCTCAGAAGTTTTTGAGCAAGAAATACAGGTAATGTGTTTTAGAAGAACAGTTTGATGTTTTCTTTAACAGCAGAGTAAGGAAGCACTGGAAAAGAGACCTGCCTACTGCTTAAAACAAATTGTCAGGACTTTATGGGATAAAACAAAACTCTGAGCAAGATGGAGATTCTGTTAAGTTTATATTACCAGTAAATAGAATTCATTAAGTGTAATGTGTCCTCAAGATGGTAAAACACCTGGTTAATTCCACGAATACATAATTCAAAATTCAAATGAGATTTAAATTAGATTTGTAGGATAGAGGAAATGGCACACGTGCATTTTATGACTTTGAAGACGTGACTCATTTGCTGATCTATTTTTTGGTTTCCCTTTTAGAAAGAAGCTCCCTGAAGTTGGAGACTTGTCTGGTTTGTTTACCCAATACTTAAGTTGGTTATTAAGTGGAAAGAAAGTTCTCAGTGAACAGAAACTTATTGAAAACTTTACAAATGAATTAATTGGTATCATCTTGTTATTTTAAATTGTCTGAAGTCTTTTATGAATCAGGTTTTTGTACTGTCTAAAAGAAAACAATTGTTTCTTTTGTGTTTATTGTATTGCTTTTTGATTACAAAGAATAGTGATTCACATTTACTTCAGATAACTGGAGTTATGGCAAGGCTATTTTGTAGCAATCACAAAAAGAGAAATCTGTTTTCAATTTAAGAAAAGTTACAGGTATATCTCATTGTAACTAAAGTGTCCAAGCTCTGTGGGGCTCAGCATGGCCGTGAATGTGACATTATTCCTTTTTACAGTGAACAAAGCCTTGCTTATTAAACCTAGCTGGTTCATACCGCTACAGTGTTTTGTTTAATCTTCATTCCTTTCTCTTTCTCACAGCTTCTGTGTTCCCTTTCTTTCTTTGAAGGCTGAATAATTCTGATGTTCCCGGTGGCTCAGGCAGGGTAAGAGGGCAAATTCAAAGAACTGTAGCTTCGTGACCTACACTAATGCAGGCTAACGTCAGTGTGTAACTATACATTTTAAGTGAATTTAAAAGATTTTCAACTGAAATAACTTTAGACTGCTTTCTCGCATTCATCTTCCTTGTCATATGCAGCCTGCCACACTTTGTAGACTCAGTGTCTCTCCAGGCCAACCAGACTGTAGTGCTGGTGACCGACTCCCAGTGCCGCCTTGTAATGGGGACCTCAAGGTCACTATCACCCCCCCCATGTCCCCAGCTAACCCCATTATCTTCCGGAGTTTCTTCTATCTTTCTGGTGCAGGCTTTTCTTTTCTCTTCCTCATCATTCTGTGTATTGATCTCTTCCTTTCTCTCCTATCTTATTTATGAAAACAGCTTCTGTAATCCCAGCATCCTGGGAGATGTAGCTCAGTGTGGAGGCCCTGAGTTCAATCCTCAGTACTGAGAAACAAAAAAAGAAAAAGAAAGAAAAGATCCTATCCTAACTTTTTGATGAAAACACACCCCACAGATGCACACACAGGAAGTTGTTCCACACCATTTATATAATTTAAATGTCCAGTATAGGGAAGTAACTATTAAACATTTCCCATAGTCAAAGGGTCAAGAGTGGAGAGAGAAACGACCTAAGAAAGTTCATGCCTTTTATTCTCATCATATTTATCTCTTTTGGATTTTACTTTCTCGTAATCGTGATGTCTGTCACTCACACCCATGATTTTCCCTCTATATCCTTTTTGATTCATGTTATGGAAAGACTTTCTTCATAAAGTAATTCTGTATATGCTATTTATTTTTCTCTAATATTTTCCATTAAAAAGCTTTTCAGAGAAAGAAAACAAAAACATCTCTGACATTTTCTATTTGTATTAGAAAATCTCAGGACACTGGCTGTGTAAGAATGGGATGTGATTATGTTTCTAAAAAGATTGAGGAAGTGATTGGGGAATAGCTCCGTGTAGAACAGTGGGTTTGATCTCTAACTCTTCAAACACTAAAGCAAACTTTAATAATCTCTCTCCCATATAAAAATGTATTGTGAAATAGAAAATGCTCAATGTAAAATAGGGTGAAGGGGAAAAATGATGAGACTGTAACAAAAAAGTAAGGAAACAAATTTTATGTATATGGGGGGGCGGTAGGGTAGGTAGGGCTATGGGAAAAAATGATAATAAGTGTGTCTTCTACTGGTACAAATCCCCATTATGGAGTGCAATCATGATGTGTATATTTAATGTACCAATAAAGATTTAAAAAAAACCTATTGAAATAATACCAAAAAAATTTTTTAAAAATGTAAGTGAACTGAAATTATAGACCAAGTCTCTTCAGTTCTGCATGGCTTTTCTCCATGTATATATTATGGATAATTGTAATTGTTATTTTTTAAAAGTTTCTAATGTAAAGAAGTGACTAAAACGTGATGGCTTTAGCAGTACCTGGAAGATAACTTATGTTAGAACAAACAGTGCCTTTTCCTTACAGTCCGAAAGGGGAATAGGACCTCAGTGTGGGGGCAAAGGTGAGCACATGTGTAGGGAAGGGGGGCTGCTCCTGGAGAAGACAGTTCTCTCTCCAGGGCTACACATCAATGGGTCATGTGGCTGTGTGACAACATGTGGCCCAATTACCTTGGTGACAAAAATATCTGAGTCCAGGAAACATTCTCTAGGAGGAAAACAGAAAGTTTCTAATTTATTGGTCACTTTTTTTCCCCTTAAAATCTGGTTCTTGAACCCATAACTTTGACATTCCCTTCACATGGAACCTTGTTAGTACAGGACTGCTGAATCAGAATCTATATTTCAGTGGAATTCCTTGAGTGATTCAGATGCACCATGATTTCCAATATATAATTCCTATGTTTCACTCTTGGCGTTTGAAGAAGATGAGCTAGATTATTTTGGTCATTATACATCTGCTACCAGTAAGCATTTTACCTTGGCAGGTTTTTCTTTTTCTACTTACTCTTCCCTGTGTATATATTACACAATTGAGGCCTTATGATAGTAATCAGGGCAGTTTGCTATTAAAGTTTATTTTTCTAAATTGTTGTTCTGCACCAAGAAGAGTGTAAAATTCAATCCATAGCAGATTTATTTGTCTGCTCAATTATTTGGTGACTGACATCTAGCTGCCTAAAATTAAGTGGATGAAAATTTTCTCAAAGTAAATATGGTCTTTGTGAAATTATTTACCTTGCTGCACTAGTTCATTTTTCATTGCAATAATGAAATACCTTATTTTGGGCAATATGATAAGGAAAAGTCACTATTCTAGGTATTCAGGGATCCATACTGGTGACAGCCTTCTTGCTGGCAAAATGGCACTGAATATCATATGACAAAAGTACATGGATGTGCTCTGATATGTCCCCACTTATAAAGCAACTCTGAATTAACGCTGGGGGCTCACTCTGGTGACTATGATCAGACTTCTTTTTAATGCCTGACAATGCAGAGCAGACTACAAATGAGTTTCAGAGGGGGCAAATCACAAAGGGGATTTTAGAAACTATAATTTTTCCCTCATTGTAATTAGAAAAAAAAATCTGTCTTCTCCTCTCTATAGCCTGTTCTTTGGCTTTCCAACTGAAATCGAAGAGTATTATCAGAATATATTCTTCAGAACAGATTTTCTTAGAGGCAATGCTACTCCGAGGCAGTCAGTTTAAAGCTAGGAGCTTCCACCTATTAATGAGTCATAAAATCGTCTGGTATATCAGGATCAGCAGTTTTAAAAAGCTGAAATACATAAGAAGAGGCTCCCAGAGCTCTGCGTGTCCGGGTCTGGGTCTGCGCCTTGGTGCTCTTGGAAGCTGGTAGAAATTTCAATCCCTGTGGGAGAATTAGGCTCCTGGAGTATGATTTTGAAGAGAATAATGGGACACCTGCTTCTTCTTCTTCCTCTTTTCTGGCCAATAGGTGAGTGCTTTGCTTTGCCCCAACCTCTCACCTTTGAGGTGCTGCTTCACCATAGGTTGAAAAGTGACAGAGACAGCCATGTGCTCGCACTTCTAAAACTGATCAACAGTAAGCCCTTTCTAAGTTGATCGGCTTAGGTATTAGAGTGGTGAAGAGCTGAGTAACACATACGTGTCTGTCTTGGTCACTGTCAAACCATTACTGTCGGGAGTTACACCACTGTAAATACAACTTACCATCTGCAAATCAAACCTGTCCTCATTCAGCACTGTGTCGGGAACCACCGTGGCCATACATTCCCTTAGCTGACTCTTACGATGAGTTCCTAAACTAGAGGAAATGATGTGTTTTATAAGTATCATAACTAACTAGAAAATGGATTTGTTTGTGGCTAGTTGATAATAAAATCATAATTTTTTATCCACCTTGGAATGTCTGTGTGTAGGTGAGACTGTGACAGATGCACACTGTGTAGATTCAGTTATGCCACAAGATGTAAGTGGCACTGAGTAACAGAAGAGCTGTCATCTATCACAGGATTTTTGCCTAAGGCCTCATAGTGCTCTGACCATTTTTATTTTTATTTTTATTTTTAATTTTTTTTAATTATCTTTATTGGTACATTAAATATACACATCATGATTGCACTCCATAATGGGGATTTGTACCAGTATAAGACACAACTTAATTCTCATTTTTTACCATAGCCCCACCCACCCTACCACCCCCCCATATATATAAAATTTGTTTCCTTACTTTTTTGTTACAATCTCAACATTGTCCCTCTGACCCATTTTTATTGCACAGAGCTCAGTTACTGGGGAAAAATGAATGATGGACTCATTTTGTAGGCTATATTTTAATTTTTATGCTGTGTTAAAGTGTAGAGATTGTTAACTTATAGGAACCTCATTTCTTAGAGAAATTTTAGAAAAATGTTCCCCAACACAATTTTTTAAAAAATGGTGTTAAGAAAAGCAATACGGCAAAGAAGCAGAGTCATATGAAGGGTATGAAATGAAATGATTGTAGAGAATAAGTCAAGTGGTAATAATCATCTGTCTTTCAGACAGAGTAGTTTTGCTAGTTTGGGATGTAATAGTCTCAAAGAAATCAAATTGGTGCTTGCATTCCAGTGAAACATTTTAAACACTTAACATTTGTTAAGTTCTGGTCTCAGACTTCCATCTCCAACTATGGTAGTTGGTTAAAGAATAGAGAAGATTCAGGGCTGGGGATTTAACTCAGCAGTTCTGGCACCTGCCTTGCAAGCACTCGGACCTGGGTTCAATCCTCGGTAAACACATACAACAATACTGGGTGTGGAAACTCATGCCCACCAGGAATCACAGTGCCAGGTGTGATGGCTCATGCCTATAATATCAGCACTAGGGAGGCAGAGGCAAAAGGATTGCTGTGAGTTCAAGGCTGACCTCAGGGCCAGCCTGAACTACAAAGTAAGACCCTGTCTCAAAAAAAAAAAAAAAAAAGATTCAAACAGAGACAAAAATTGGAATTTCTTTAAATTTTTATTTCATTAAACATTATTAGGTATCCATTGGTATGGCTTGAGTTAGCTTGTACCAGCACATGGAAGCTGCCTAACTGCTCGTTTGTGAATACTGTATTGATAGTCTACACTGACCATGGTAGGAGTATTTAAATCAGAGAAATTGGCAAGCACCTCACATCTAGACCTTTTGTTCTCCTTCTTTAACTTGCAGAACTGTGATTAACATTTACCAGCTCACCTTTTTTGTGTTTCTTATGATGTGGACAAGAACCAACAGACAACATCCTGGGTACTGCCCACCACTGTTGCGTCAGTGCAGAATTTTCTTTTGGTCTTTCTCTTGGAATTCCCAGTGCATACCCTTTATAAGCTGATTATTGTACATGTTGTTTGCTTCAAACAGAACTTCTTGGAATACTACTTTGTAATATCTTTGTGGTATATTGCTTAATGTATGTTTTCCTTCCAGAAAGAAAAGCAGGGAGTGCATATTAGTTGTGCAACCTGAATTCAGACAGCCTAAGAAATGAATAAACAAATGCATGAGTTAATAAGAAGACAGAAAAACTATAAAATGAGACATCAATATGCCATCAATACTGTTCTCCTCAAAGCCTCTGAAGCTCTTCATCTGACAAGACTGTTTGGAAGGTAGACCTTGAAGTGAGGTCCATCTCAAGTGGGGTACTTATCCTGTGGGCCTCAAAAATCTACATAGTACAGGGCCAGGAATATAGCTCAGTGCTTCTGGTGCCTACTTCCAAGTGCAAGGGCCAAGATTCGATCCCCAGTAAACACATAACAATACTGGGCGTGGAGACTCACCTCAGTAGCAATCATTACCACATACCACAGTGCCAGGTGTGGTGGCTTATCTCTGTAATCCCAGCACTCAGGAAGTAGAGGCAGGAGGATTGCTGTGATGTCAGTTTGGGGCTGAGTTCAGGGTCAGCCTGAACTACAAAAGCGAGACCCTGTCTCAAAAAACCTAAAAAAAAAAAAAAATCTACACAGTACAATCCCCTTCAGCACATAGTAAAATTCAGAGCTTCTTGGAGTGGGATCTAGGCATCAATTTCTTTTGAAGGTCCCCAGACTATTCCAACATAAGGCTAAATTTGAGAATCAGGCTCTTTAGATGCCTGGGGTATGTCTTGGAATTCTAAGGAGAGATATTTCTCTGTTGTCTGGAAAGAAGTTTGAATATCCACCTAGAAGTTAACTGCTGGTAGGATAACTGGAGTCACTATTTCTATCAGAAGATATGGACTTTTCTGAAGTCTTAGTTATGACTTTTAAAATATTCAATTTTAACCTTTTTTTCTTTTGTGCAAATATTTCTCTGCTTTCTTTCTCTTTTCCTCCTCACTTTTTACTCATTTTTTCATGCTCTTAGGATTTCAGGTTCATAATGTTGACTTACTACTACACTATCATTGTTATTGGGGCAATACTTTTCTCTTGTCCTATCTATCTATCATCTATCTATATATCTATACATCTATCTCTATATCTATCATCTCTGTATCTCTATATCTATCTCCATATCTATCATTATTTCTTTATATCATCTATCTCCATGTCTATCATCTATTTATCTATCATCTATCTATCTCTATATCTATTGCCTACCTATCTATATCTATCTCTGTATCTATCATCTATTTATCTATCTCTATATCTATCATCTATCTGTCCACCTATCTATCTGTCATGTATCTATATTTCTCTACCTCCTGCATTGGCAGCTACAATTCTGTTTGATAAGTATCCCTAAATTTGTTTATGTCCTTGTTATTTGTTGTATAATGGTGCATTTCTTTGTTCAATGATGTTTTAACATCTGTCTATGTCACTTTATCAGTGCTTTGATTTTTAACAGATAATTTACCTACTTAGGGCCCCTCTTTGTGATATATGATAGGGGTCCTTGCTGTTTTTTATTTGCAGAGAGTTAGTCTTTACTTCACCAACAAAGGGCTCATCACTTCTCTGAGGGTCTGAGATGCTAATTTAATTGCATTTCCTCCAACTTCCTAGTTCTCTACTTTGCAACATTGTCTAATGCTTGTTATCATTCCAATGTTTATTGCAAAATCTTTTTGCATAGCTGAATATTGTATAAGGTGCTCTAACTCCTTTGGCCTTTCCTTTTATTCAGAGTTGATTTTGTTATATAGTGGAATTTTATTTTTCCATATGCATTTAGACATAAGCTTTTCAATTTTCTAACAGAAAATGTGGTAGTATTTTGATTGATGTTACACTAAATTTCTGTATTATTTTTGAGATAATTGTCATTTTTGCAGTGTGAAGTAGCTGCTCAATGTTGTCATGTTAATTTTATTTAAGAAAGAATAATTGTCCCTCAAAGACTTGCCCATGCTCTGACTTGTGACTATGCTACCTTAAAGGATTTTTCTGATGTAATTGAGGATGTAGTAGGATTATCCCAGACTATGCAGATAGGCCCAATGGAATTAGAAAAATTCCTTATTAAAAAGAGGTAGAAATGTCAGAAGCAGATAGAGAGATGCAAATATTATCTAAGATATTATGGGGATAGGAGTGAAAGAAATGAAGATGACATCTAGAAGTTGGAAAAGGCAAGGACAAGGGATCTGTCTTAGAACATCCAGCTGATCAACTCTGTAACTGTTAAATGTAAATTTGCATCACTTTAGGTCACTAACATCATGGCACTTTATACAGCAACAGTGCAAACTAATAGAATCACTGGATATAATATAGATTAATTTCCATGTATTTAGATCTTGTTTGATATTATTTTTGCTAATAGAATCCTGATATATCTAGAAATTCCAGGAGCATGTTCTTCAGGGATATTAGGACCCCTTTAGTCCTATGCATAGGATTGGATTAATTTAGGTCATGTTTTAAATATAATTTTTCTGATCAGTGATGATTTTAAGAATAGGCATATAACCAATTCTGGTCATGGGATCTAAGGTTTTCCTTATGAAGGGCTTGAGAAAAGTGTACATTTTCTTTTTTCTTCTGTGTCCTTCAGCGTTGTTTGAGATACAGTGGTTTGAGATAGTGTACTCATCTGTACATAATGACCACCGAAGAAAAGAAGCAGAACCACACTGAATAGCAAAAGAGGCACAGTGGAGAGATCTGGAAGTGGTTACTATCATTCCACTGCAGAACATAGCGCCTTCTTTCTGCCTTGTCTCTGAGATTCATTTGTGTCCTTACTATTTATGCCAGTTGACTTCAATTTTTTGTATCTTACAGTCCAAAATATTCTACTTATTATACAGTAAAATAAATACAAAGAAAAGACTGGACAGTATTCCAACAGCTAGAGAGAATTATGATGATCATTTTTGCATATTTGGTATATTTAAATTTTTTCCATACATTTAGGAAAATAGGAACATTTTACTATACGTATATGTGTATAAATGTATCCATTACCTTTTTGGTGTTTAATTTTAGGTAATTTTTTGTAGCACTTTTAATAACCCTTGAAAAAAATGATATAATTACTTATATTATGTTGACATACTTTAACCATTTTGCTACTTTTAACATTAGATTATACTACTTTAGAGTTTTTATATGTTTGGTAAACACCTAAGTACGTAAACTATAATACTTAATATTTTCTTTAGTATTTTGTTGTACAATGACAATATTCAAGAAATTCTTTATAATATTTGCTCTTATGCTTTTCATTTCTTTCCCATGGTATAAAAAAAAGCAAAAAAATTAAAAATCTCTGCAATATCCCTTCACAAAGGGTTACTTTAACATTCTTAACATAATAAAACCCATTATTCCTGATTTCTGCATTAATATCCTACATTTATCCTGAACTCATTTTATTCATTTTATTCTATTATTTGAGAAGTCTGGTGCTTGTTATTTATGGGCAATAAAAAGCAAAAAAAATTTTTCTTAAGTAGCATTTGTAGCTATTAGGAGAATTAAATTAGAAGAAACAGTATACATGTTTTACTTTGGTGAATTTGTTTTCTGCTACGAGTAAATATAGAGAAAATTCTTTTAAAGTAATTGAAGGAAGCACTTCTAACAGATGTTCAAAGTAAAAATCTCAAAGCCTGAAACTTGGGAAGCCTTACTCCTCTGAAAACCAACCTTCTTGGAGGATAACTCCAGCCCATGGACTGCTATTTCACTCTCATACATACTCTTAGATATAAAGTGACAACCACAAGTTATCAGAAACAGAGATAAAACTTCCAGAATGAGAGAATAAGACAAACACATACTTGAGACCTGAAAAGAATTATTTATATATAGAAGAGATTTTTATTTTATATGTTTTTATAGAGAGATACATCCTAAACAATGTCTTCTTACTTGTTATTTACCCACAGTAAGTCCTGTGACTGACAATAAATGAACAACAAACAATATTTTTGCAAAATAAGATTTTGGCTCGTGTATATAAGAAATTATGTGCCCAAACTCAAGAAAACATTCTACTCAGAATGATATGTGGAGAAATTCTCAAGCTATCTTCCAAATACAATTGGTGTAACAGCAAAAGTATAACTAATTGTTTTGGAAAGCACTCCTCGTGTTCACAAATGGATGCCTGTGACAAACGCTCATGACACTCAGGGAAAGAATGATCGTATTATTTCACTCTAGGAAAGGTATTTTTTGCAATTATTCCTCCTGCAAAGAAGACTAGCCTTGAGAAGAGACTGGAAAAGAGATTAAAGAATTTTAAATGTCATGCTGTGAAAGCAGACACTGAATCTGTTTAGGGTATCGGTCTGAAAAAGCTAGCATTTCAAACAGACCATTGGATATTGCTTGTTGAAAATAACTTCTGAGATACACAGATATAATGATAAATAGCCTTAAACTTGGAAGACTGTGATTACCTAAGGTTTTTCATAATACTATGAAAAGAATTCCATAGACATCAGCTTACAGAGAATAAGTTCAATTGTACAGCTTTTGACCCTAAAGCAATTATTTCCATTAAAGATCATCCACTTGGAGGTTCATGAAAATGATAAGACTCTCTGCCAGTTTGAGTTTCACAGCTGGTCTAAAATTTCCTCTTTCCGTCCAACTCATCCATGAGCACTTTTCACAACCCTTGACAATGACTGTATTTTAACTCTTTCTCTTCAACTTCCTTCAAGCTACCAGTCTATTCTTTTCTTCATGAGTAGTGTTCTTCTCAAGAAATTGTCATTTTGATTAGCAAATGGATTTTTTCTAACCCATATATTAATTACAGTATGCCAGTTTTTGTGCCTGGTTAGAAATATAGTATTGACTCAGGGAATCTAGTATGAAAATAGCATGTTGGTAATACAGAGAATCTGCACACAAATCATCTGATAGTCACCATTTAAATAGCTTCATAATCATGGAACAATATTTTAAATATTTTATATTACGTGGTTGTTCTGTTTCTTAATTACACTTAAGCAAACATTGTAAATTTAATTTGTCACTTTGTATAAAAGGCAGTGTGTTATCAGTGCACATTTTCATGCAGATTGTCTCATTTTCAGAAATACATTATTGATACAAAGCAAGGATGTTTGGATTTCAGAGGATAGCGTCTGGAAATCTGAAGCAAGTGTCTTTGCAAAGAAAGACTTTAAGAGCAAGAAGAAACTCTTGACAAAAATATGATTGCTGAAACTGTACCCAAATTAAAAAGATTAGAAAAGAAAGACTAAAATTATCCTTGTAAAGAAATTCAATAAATGAAAATGTAAACAAAAAATATAAAAATAGGAAAATCCATCTGGGAATTCTAATATTAATTGATACAATTTCCATATGAAAACATAGGAAGAAAGGATATGAAGTCTCCAAATTTAAAGGACAAACTCAGATCCAAGGAGAAAGTGAAAAATGACATATACTTCAAAACACCTTTGGAGTCCTTCAGACTTTCTGGTTACAAAGAGGTTGGTTGAGGCATTTAAGTAATAGCCAGGTTTGTGATTTGGATCTTAAATGTCCCTAAAGTCTCATGTGTTGAAGATGATACCTTGAATCATGGTGTTACTAAGAGGTGATGGAAACTTTAGGGAGTGGAGCATACTTGGAATCACAAAGTCCTTGGGATACTCTCTCGAAAGATGCGTTAGGGCTCTTGCCCCTTCATCTCTGACTGTCTCCCTCTTTCTGTTTTATTTTTGTTTCCCAGCTGCTATGAGGAGAGAAACTTTGCTCTACTGTGCACTGCCCTCATGATTTGCTGTCTTATTATAGGCCCAAAGCAATGAGCAACAGCCATGGATGGTGACCTCTGAAACTGTTATAGGTTGGTAAGCTAGGTAGACATCTTGCAGGCAGACAGGCTGGCCTGGGAAAACTCTAATGGAGAGAACTAGCGTGGAGGACAGTCAAAGAGACCTCCACTAAGGTTAGCACTGACAAAGGAGAGAACTACTCCACCTATGTAGGATAAACAATAGTGAACGATATTCTAAGAAGGAATCAGTCTGATATTCTAAATAGGCACCATTCCCCCTGGGACAAAGAGCAGTGCTTCATATTCTAAGTAAGTGCCAGTCTCCCAGGGTGGAGGGCCAAGATCTTGACCCACCCCATCCCACAAAACTTTTGACTAAAAATTCTTGTGCACTTGTTACATGACTTGATTTCTCATTGGATCCCCACTTAATCAATATTACCTAAGCAACTATACTTATTGTAATCTGATTGATTGATCATGGTTTTGTCCATTTTTCTGATTAGGTAATTTTTCATATTACCTAAGCAACTGTATTTGCGATGTTACTGGTTGACTGCAATTTTTCCTCACCTTAAACCTGCCTCACCTTGTGGCTTTGCTTCGTAAAAGCCCCCTGAAATGTGAGGTGAGTGGGTCACTCATTTTCAAGTCCCCATTCTGTCTGTCTTAGGCTGAAGCTTTCTTTCTCAATAAAGTTTTTACTACTCTTAATCTCCATAGTTCCTAAAATTCATTCTTCAGTTTTAGAGAACATGAACTCATGTTTTAGGTAGCTAGCAGGTTAGGAGGAGCTTGGTTTGGTCCCTTGTATCAAAACCATCAGAAAATATAGTTCTTTTTTCCTTTTGTTGATTTCCTGGTATTTTGTCACAGAGGTGTAAAACAATCAGGAATAGAAGTCAGACTGATCATACTGACAAATTAGCATAAACAGAGGGGGATACAAGCCATTAGAACAAGGTCTTATTACAAAAGAAGATGACAGAGAATTTAACTCAAAACTATAGCCATTTTTGGATAGGTAAGCATTTAAAGAGCTTACTTCGTTTGCTGTGAAATTAAAGAAATCAGAGAAAAATCCATTGAAAATGAATTTAAAGAAGAACACTAAAGCAATCAATAAAAACAACACAAAATAAAACAAACTGAAGTCATCGAAACTGGATGTCAAGGATCTAGAAGAAAGTTCCAAAAGAACAAACACTGAATCAAGGATTTAGCTCAGTGGGTCTGGCACCTGTCTTGCAAGCGCAACGGTCCAGATTTGATTCCCGATAACCACATACAATACTGGGGATGGAGATTCATTGCCCAGCAGCAACCAGTACTACATATCACAGTGATGAGCATGGTGGCTCATGCCTGTAATCCCAGCACTTGGGAGGCAGAGGCAGGATGATTGCTGTTATATGAGTTGGAGGCTGAGCTCAGGGCCAGCCTGATCTACAAAAGCAAGACTTGGTCTCACAAAAACCCAGAAATGATCCCCAGCAGTATTATGTTATGCTTAAAAGTTGAGCAGCTGCAAAGGCAAAAATGGCATGCTGGTGGTAATTAAAATAATAAGTATAATTAATAATCATTTTTCAGTTCTGAACAGTATTACTACCTTTATTATATAATTTCTTCTTCCAGAAAACCTATGAGGAAAGTGTTAGTATCATCATCTATGTTTTATAGCTAGGGGCATCTGAGCCACAATGAAATAAGGTGCTATCATTTAGATTTGGTTTAAGTGAGCCCCCCCCCAGGTTTATATGCTTTAAGTTTGGTCTCAGTGTGGCAATAAAAATGACTTATGGGTTAAAACTTTAAAAGGTAGGGCCGGGGATTTAGCTCAATGGTTCCGGCGCCTGTCTTGCAAGCGCAAGGACCCGAGTTCGATCCCCGGTAACCACATACCATACTGGGCGTGGAGACTCACGCCCAGCAGCAACCAGTACCACATACCACAGTGCCGGGCGTGGTGGCTCACGCCTGTAATCCCAGCACTCGGGAGGCAGAGGCAGGAGGATTGCTGTGATGAGTTTGAGGCTGAGCTCAGGGCCAGCCTGAACCACAAAGCGAGACCCTGTCTCCAAAAACCTAAAAAAAAAAAAAAAAAACTTTAAAAGGTAGGACTTAGTAGTAGACAAGTGGGTCTCTGGAGGCATTGTCCCTAGTAGTGATTAATGCTGCTCTCACAAAAGTTAGCTGTCACAGAACAAGTTGTAATAAAATGAGCAAACATAGCTCTTCCTTCCTCTCTGACATCATCTCTCAACATGTGACCTGTCTTTCTCACATCCACACCCACCACAGAGTGCCATAAGCATGAGTGGATACCTTCAAGGGAAACCTCACCAGAGCTTGAACATATGGGCTCACCCAACCTTGGGCTGCTAGACTCTACAACTAACCAAGTAAACTTCTTTTTTTCTTTATAAAATCCTCAGCACTGAGTATTTTTTATGGTAACTTAAAATGGATTAATGGATAATATACCTTCAGTCACATAATTAAAATGTAGTGGACCCACGATACAGAACCAGACAGCTCAGAGCCCATGTTAATCCACTATTCTGTGGTACAGAATGTATATGTTCTTCATTCCAGCTGGAAAATCAGTGCAACCCAAAATGCTAGGAAAGATAAAATTAAAAAGGTACATCTCATAAAATTCATGGTCCATACTTTACACACGGCCTATTACAATGTGGCATACAATACTCCAGAGAAGAACTCAACTCATGTAGATCTTGATTTAAAAAGCACTGAAAGGAAAATTTATTTAGAATGTATACATTGCCTTTGTAGTTAATATTTAGTAATGATAATGAAAATGGTATTATGGCTTTAATATTTTAGAATTACAGTAAAGAAGAGTTAATATGGTTGTGAAGAGAATGAAGTGGGGAGAAGGCAAAAGAAATCACTAGAACTTGACAGTAAATAGAGTTCGAATATTACTATAAGAGTCAAGGTAGAGGAAAATATGTGCAAGATTTTAAGAAATGTATCCTCTGAAATATTTTCAAAGAAGGTGTTGAGTTTTGTGATTATAAGAAAATTTGAAGCTGTGTGAGATTCAAGGAGAGGAAGGTGATAGAAATGAGCCAAGAGCCTGTCTTTCCTAGAAGATCAGTAAATGCATCTTACACCAGAAAGTTAAGAAAAACTATATAAAGGTACTTATCTAAAGATGTCATTGGTGTACCCAGCAAAAAAATTTTAAGCAACTGTGAGGAAGCAGGCAGAGACCTTTTATTTTCCATGGTAGCCTCTCTGATTTGAAACTACAGGATCATGATCCATTGAAACAGTATTGAAGGACTATATAAAGATACTGAGTTCATAACTACAAATCCCTCAAGAAAGATATCTCTAAACCTACATGGAATCACTGGAGAATTTTACTAAAGCCAAAACTATTTTACATAAACTTTTTCAGGAACTAGAAAAGAAAAAAACTACTTAATTAATTCTTCAAGCTTCTATTTCATACACCTGACAGACTAAACAAAGTCAGTATAATAAAAATAAAACAAAACAGAACAAAACACTGCAGACCACTGTCTCTCATGACTTAGACACAAAACTTCTAGGATTCTGTATATTAGAAGACAGAATCCAAAATGTATAAAAGGGTTACCCTCCATGGTTGGGATTATCCTGAGTATAAAAGGCTGCTCAACATTCAACAATAGTAATAATCATGGTAATGCACACACTAAAGGAGAAACGTGATCATATAAAATGACACTGGAGAAACATCTCACAAATTTTAGCACTCATCCATTTGCTAATTCTCAGCAAATCAGTAACAGAGAGGAACTTCTTAGATTGATAAGTGAATCACACAAGACCCACAGCTGTCACCATAACTGACAGGAAAAGGCAAGGCTTATCTACTAAGACTGAGAATAAGATAAGATGTCTGCTTTCACTGCTCATGCAATGTGGCACTCAACATTCAGGCCACTTAAAGGAGTCAGGAAAATCAATAAATGACATATGTTTTGATTTGTAGGTTACATTATTTTCTATGTAGCAAATTACAAGAAATCTATCAAAAGACATGTAAAAGTAATAGGTAGCCGGCAAGTGGATACAAGATAAACATAAAAATCAATTTTATCATAACACCCTAACAAACAACATACAAAAACTAAGATGAAAGATCCAGTATCACTGTTACTCAAAGACAAATTAATATTCAAATGAAATATTTAGATGTATACTTAACAAAACACAGTTCCAGTATGCCAAAAATTTCAAAATACTAATGGAAGTCATCAAAGATTATATAAATAGAGCTATATGTGTTTATAAATTGAAAGATTTACCATATTAAAAATGTCAGTTCTCTCAAAATTGACCTCTAGGTTACATGTAATTTTGATCAAAATCATACCCAATTTTTTGTAGAAATAGATCCTATAAAATAATCTTTAAATAAACTTTAAAATAATCCTAATAAAGAAGTATAAAGTGGAAAGAATTATTAAATGCAATATTAAAGCTTACCACACAGACAAAAATACCCAAGACATGATGTTGGCAGAGGGAGAGACATAGATTAATGGAAAAGAACAAAGAACACAAAAATAGATCTACAAAAATAGGCTCAGTTGATTTGACAAAGGTGTGGTTCAATTAAAGACAGATGGTTCAGTCAATAAATGGTACTAGAAAAATTGAACATACATAGACTTAAACTAAAACCAAAAAAATCTCAAAGCAAATCCTATGCTATATATGAAATTTAACTGAAAATGGCTATACATCTTTACTAATGTAGGGATATCATTATGAAACTTTTTAGAAAAAAAGAGAAAATCTTCAGAGGTAGGCAAAGAGCTCTGAGATTTAACTGACACTGAGAGCATACTCAAAGCAGAAAAATTGATAAATTGGGCCCCATTAAAATTGAACACTTTTGCGCTGCAAAAACCCATATGCAAAGATAAAAAGACAAGCTACAGACTGGAGAAGAATACTTACAAAGCACATTTGTGATAAAAATGGGCTATTTTAAAACTTAGTGGTAAGATAAAATAATTCAGTTAAAGAATGGATGAAAGATGTGATGAGACATTTCATCAGAGGACATAAAGATAGCAAATAAGCATATAAGAAGATAGTATTATTGACCATCAAAGGAATTCAAATTAAAACTGCTAGTAGTTATCACTATGTATTTATCAGCATGAAGAGCATGTAAAATATAAAATGGAGACAATACCAAATACTGGTGAGGCTGTGAAGAAAAGAACTGGTTCCATTTTACATTTCCAATAAGAATGTAAATAACACAACCACTCTGGAAAAGAGTCTGGCAGTTTCTCCTGAAACTAAACATACAATTGCCAGACAATTCAGACAATGTTTTGGAGCACTTATTCCAAAAAAAGTGAAAACTTGAATTGAAAAGACCTGCCTGTAAATGAATGCACATAACTGGCTTATTTGTGATAAAAAAAAAATAAAACTGGCACCAGCCCAAGTGACCTTCTTTGAGATGACTGGCCAGGCAAACTGTGGTATGGACATGTGGAGGGGGAATACTCTCTAGCCACATGAAGTGACAAACCACTGACACATAGAGCAATTTTTTTTTCCTTTTTTTTTGAGACAGGGTCTTGCTTTGTAGTTCAGGTTGGCCCTGAGCTCAGCCTCCAACTCACATCACAGCAATCCTCCTGCCTCTGCCTCCCGAGTGCTGGGATTACAGGCGTGAGCCACCACTCCCGGCACTGTGGTATGTGGTACTGATTGCTGCTGGGTTTGGAGACTCACTCCCAGTATTGTTATGTGGTTACTGGGGATTGAACCTGGGTCCTTGAGTTTGCAAGACAGGCGCCGGAACCACCGAGCTATATCCCCGGCCCAACACATACAGCAATTTGGATGAGTCACCACAACTTATGTTGAATGAATAAAAGGCAATCCCAATGACTATGTAATATTTTTTAAGTGAGCATAATTTACAAATAGAAGAGAGATTATCATCTTCCAGGGATCAGGGACAGGAAGGGATGAAAGAAGGAAGATGGTGTAGTTATAAACTGGCAACACAAGGAATCTGGTGGTGTTGGAATGGTATTGTTGGATACATAAACCTCCACAAATAACAAAATTATACATAATACAGACACACATACACATAGAGAGTTAAGATTGAATAAGATCAAACAGTTCTATTAGCATCTATGCAAGTGCTGGTTGTAATACTCCAGTAGAGTTTTGGAATAGGTTAGTATCATAGGACACTGGAAAATGTGCACAAAGGATTCTTCTATTTTATTACTTTAAAAAAAATTATTTTTTGGTATGTTTTATATATGGCTATAACAATGATCGTATGAAATTTATATCTATACATGATATGTATGAGTCTTCCTTTTTCCCTTTCCATCCGTCCCTTGATCTTCCCCTCATTAACAAAAGCTTTGTTTCCATTTTTTCCTTCTAGTCTTTCACCTTTTCTTTCCTTCCTTTCTTCCTTTTCACATTCTCTCTCCATTAGAATATTTTCTTCTTATTTCATGATATCAGTGATACATATTAAACTTTTTTACATTTTTGGTTTCTCACACCAGAGGAACAACTTCATATTTATAGATATATGTCCAGTTTATTTCACCTAAAAATATGGTCTCAAGGTACATTCATTTAGCTAGTCATGTTTCAAATTTATCCTTCTGTATGATAAAGTACTATTTTATTGCATATTAAAAAACAACTCACGTCTTCTTTTTCCATTCATCAGATGATGGGCATTTGGATTGTTCCCAAGATTTTGCTATTTAAAATTGTGCTATTATAAACATGTGAGCACAAATATAATTGTAGTATGGTGTCCCTTGCCTTGACTTTTGTGCCCAGAGTTTCTTTTGATATTTTTGTTCTCTTCTGGTTCCAAATGAATTTTAGGATTTTTTTTTTCTCTAGTTCTGTAAGGTATGTTGTTGGCATTTTTATTGGGATCGCATTAAATCTATATAACAATTTTGAGAGTATGGCAATTTTCATTATATTAGTTCTTCCTACCCAAGAACAAAAGATATCTTTCTACTGTTTGACATTCTTTTTGATTTTCTCTTTCAGAGTACTGTAGCTTTCAATGTAAAGATCTTTTTAAAAATTTATTACTTAATATCTCAACATTTTAATGTTTTGTGACAGTTGTATTTTCTCTAGTTTCTCTCTCAGTGAGTTTGTTATTTGTGTACAGGAAGACTATTGATTTTTGAGTGTTAACTTTGAATACAGCTATGCTACTGAATTTGGTTATTAAATCTAGAAGTCTGTTGAAATTTTGGGGTTACTGTATATCAAATATTGTGCCATCTGCAAGAAATAATAATTTAACTTTATCCTCTTTTATTTTTATTTCCTTTATTCTCTTTTCTTGTCTAATAGCTTTGGCTAGTATTTCCAGAACTACAATGAGTAAGTGTGGTGATAATGGACATCCTTGTCTTGTTCCTGATTTTAGAGTGAAAGTTTTCAGGTTTTGACCATTCAGTATGAGGTTGGCTATTGCTGTCCTAGATGGCTTTTATCAGATTAAGATAAAGAGCATGTATTCTAATTTTCTGTGGATTTTTTTTAAGGTTTTTTGAGACAGGGTCTCACTTTGTGGTTCAGGCTGGCCCTGAGTTCAGCCTCAAACTCACATCACAGCAATCCTCCTGCCTCTGCCTCCCGAGTGCTGGAATTAGAGGCATGAGCCACCATGCCCGGCACTGTGGTATAGGGTACTATTTGCTGCTGGGCATGAGTCTCTACACCCAGTATTGTATGTGGTTACCAGGAATTGAACCTAGGTCCTTTCGCTTGCAAGACAGGTGCCAGAACCACTGAGCTAACTCCCCGGTCCCCTTTCTGTGGATTTTTTAAAATCATGAATGGGTATTAGACTTTGTCAAATGCTTTTTCTACATCTCATGAGATGATCACATGATTTTTGTCCCTGGCTCTGTTAATATTTTGCATTACATTTCCTGATTTGCAAATATTAAACCATCCCTGGATCTGTGGGATGAATCCTACTTGGTCATAAGGTATAACCTTTTTGATTTGCTGTATTCTATTTGCCAGTATCTTATTGAGGATTTTTGCATCTATGTTCATTAGGAAGATTGCCCTATAGTTCTCTTTTTTGGTTGGAACCTTTTCTGGTTTTAGTATCAGTGTAATGCTTGCTTGCATTAATGCTTTCAGGAATATTGATTTTCTTTCAATTAGTTAACAAGTTTGAGGAGCAGTGGCATTACATTTTCTCTAAATTTCTTGTAGAATTCAGCAGTGAATCTGTTAGGGCCTGGGCTTGTTTGTTGGTAGGTTTTTAATTAGACCTTCAATTTTATTGACTGGCATTGGAAAATTTAAAAGGTGTTAGGTGAAAAAACAGAGAAATACAAGACTAGAAAGAGATGAAGAGCAAAGCTCTTCAGAGGAAGGTATGTTGTTGGCATACAGAGGAAGATTACACAAACTTGGGAACAAAATAGGAGGGAAAGAAATAAGGAAGAAACAGAAACAAGGACAGAATAAAACAAACAAAACACTAGAAGCAAAGGTCTCTTTCATATTGTGAGACCCACATAACCAGAGTTAATCCATGTTTAACCTAAATCTGTCCCCTTCTTCTCTCTGAACAAATGGAGTCTTGTGAATGTGACTCCAGCCTAACTTCTACATGGTTGTGCTTCCCCAAAACAGATGAAAATGTGAAGATAATTTTAAATCCTATTTGGTTCTTCAGCTGCCCTCATTTCTTGCCCCAAACTCCTCTATTAAAGCCCATGGTACTTAAAGTTCTGGGCTTCACTTTGCTAGGAAATGAAGTCCACACTCGTGAATAAACTTTCATGTTTTAATATCCACTGTGTGCCCCTGTGTGGAATTATGTCTCACTCTATGGCATTACACATATGAAAATAAGATAAAGAATAAGAGAAACATAGACAATATTTTTAAAAATAAATTAAAATAAAATTTAAAGAAGGAAGATAAGTAGCAACAACAATTCTACTTCAGGGAATGTTCTCTGCTGTCTTTGGCTGACAGACAAGGAAAACAGAGACTAGATGCATGTTAATTGATCCCACCAAGCCAACAGTAGAATTCTAGTGGTGGTGGATAATACCATCAAACCTGGGGCTTTAGTTTCACTGAAATTCGGGCTGCTCTTCCTTCCTAGCTGTGAGGCTGACACCTGAGTTTTTTAGCCTGTAACCCTCCAAGTGACTCCTGCTAGTTCGAACTTGGTTTCCTGACCTCTTGCTGGCTCGAACTCATTTGTGCTTCACCCTTACCCTTTGAGCCACCAGACAGAGCCACAGCTGTGCTGTGAGTTCTGACTCCCTTGGGCCCCTTTCCAGACTGGCTACCAGCCAATTGCTCTGTCCTGGGGAATGTCTTGACCTGAATAACACCAGCCACGGCAGTTCACAGCTTCCACTGCCCTATTGCTCTGGTGCATTTCTCAGTGGAGTCCTCTGCAGTTGCCAGTAGTCACCTTGCATCTGCAGATATGTGCCGCCTCTCCTATAATGTAAGCTGGGGCTCAGGGGGAAAATGTGCTCACTAACTGCCTCTCCTGCTTTGTGGTCCCTCTGTTTCCTCTTCCTATCAGCTGTAATTCTTACTTTGGATTCTTGCTCGGTTCTGGTGACCCACTTCCCTCCTCCTTCTTTTCCTCATGTTTATATATTCTAACATCTGGATTCCAAATATCATAGGGGCTATTTCTCTGCTGTTCCACCATTCCACCATCTTCCCAGGAGAAGATGACATGTTCTCTGTCATTTCTTACAACTGCATATGAATCTATAATATGATCAATTAATAACAAAGAGAAGATGAGGGGCTGGGGATTTAGCTCAGTGGTTCCAGTACCTGTCTTGCAAGCGCAAGGAGCCGGGTTCGATCCCCGGTAACCACATACAATACTGGGTGTGGAGACTCACGCCTAGCATCAACCAGTACCACATACCACAGTGCCGGGCGTGGTGGCTCATGCCTGGAATCCCAGTACTCAGAAGGCAGAGGCAGGAGGATTGCTGTGATGTGAGTTTGAGCTCAGGGCCAGCCTGAACTACAAAGCAAGACCCTGTCTCAAAACAAAACAAAGAGAAAATGAAAACCTCATCAAGGAATATCTGTCACAGTAATGGCATCATACCAAGAAATTATCTTGTACTTAAGCAGCATTGATTCAATCACCCAAGCACACTGCCCCAGGCGCAGGCGCTCTGTGCACTTGGGTTGACCACTTTTCAGGGACAAAGCAGCACCACTGAGTTCCGGCTCTCAGAAGGGAGCAGGATGCTGCTGTTTTGAGACAAGGCAACCACGCCGGGCTGTGCTGCCAGTGAACCCAGTTATCCATGCCGGATGTGATCTTCATGCTCTCTTTCTCAGTTTTTTACTTAGTCATCTTTCTGTTCTCCCTTGGGGAAAGTGTCCTGTCTCACAGCCAAACAACTGTAGGCTTCTTCCACGGATCCTGAAAAGATGCTGCAGAAAATTAGCTCATTTCCTTTACCTGTGAGTTTCCTACTGCAGTCTCTTTACTGATTCTTTCTCTTGGCCCAGCAATGGTGTAATTTTCTCTGTCCCCCCTATTTCCTCTCCTGCTTTCTATCCTGCTCAAGCCAATTTTTCCTTTCCTGGACAAAGGCTGGTGCCTCACTCCAGTCCATACTATCAGAACATTAGGTGAAAGTTTCAGAGTCATGAGATAATGACAGGAGTGCTTTGTAATCATTGTATGGTACACACGAACAGTTATCAGCAAGACTGAGATTTTAGGAGAGGTAGGCCATGGTTCCTTTAGAAAAGATTTAGCAATTATGGTTTTCATTTTCATCCAGTTTAAATTGGCACCATATTAGAATATATATTGTATAAATCCTATTGGGATTTTAATACCATCTTCTTTAAAATTATAGGTGGTTTAGGTGCTAGACCCTGGGAAAATGAAATCAGATGCAGTTTTAATTGTTCCAGTTACAACGAGGCTGCGGCTTGGATGCCATCTCCCGGTCCACACTGGGCTTTCCCAGCTTCCTCCTTGTGGAAGCTGACTGCGGCGCAGCTCTGCAGGGACAGAGCGCTCCCTGGCACAGTGACGAAAAGCCACAGCCTAGACCATTTCTAGGAAAGTGTTCCATCTGATGAACTCTACTGTTTTGTTCTGCTGTTATTCCCAGTCACAAACTGCATAATTCTAATTTTGACTATATTTAATGTGTTCCTTTCTACAGGACATGAAATAGGGCTCAGAATTTGGTAAATTTGGTCAGAGCAGCTGCCTAAATACTATGTTGGACAAAACTAGAAAATTATAAGCATTATGTTTTAAAATAACAATATCTTCTGGGCCGGGGATTTAGCTCAGTGGTTCCAGTACCTGTCTTGCAAGCGCAAGAGCCTGGGTTCAATCCCTGGTAACCACATACAATACTGGGTGTGGAGACTCACGCCCAGCAGCAATCAGTACCACATACTACAGTGCCGGGCGTGGTGGCTCACACTTCTAATCCTAGCATTCAGGAGGCAGAGGCAGGAGGATTGCTGTGATGTGAGTTTGAGGCTGAGCTCAGGGTCAGCCTGAACTACAAAGTGAGACCCTGTCTCAAACAAACAAACAAAAACAGTATCTTCTTCCCATTTGGATCAGAAGACCTACTATAGGTGTGGTAGGTGCTAAGGAGGGGCAGGTAGGTAGGATACTGGAGACCATTTCCACTGAGAACATAAGGAAGGTTTATGTTTTGGGAAATTAAGTTGTATAAAGGAACTAAAGTTAGAAATGGAAAAGAATAGGTATTAACACAGAATATTCGTTCCTAATCCAGTAGATGAAACAAACACCTACAGTTTCTTAGGCAGGAGTCAGGCATAGTAGAAATGAAAGCAGCAGCGAGAACAAATTGGATGGTCTCCTGTGAGAGTGAGCAGCACACGAGGAAGGAACATCGGCCACAGTATCTTACGTCTTAGGAAATCTACCTTCCAGAGGAAAAAGTAGCAAATAAATAATTTGGTAACAAGCAACAGTTGGTAGCCAACTGGCTTGTGAGAATGTATCAGGTAACTCTGGGTGCTCAGTGAGATTGTTGTGAAGCTGGACAAGGGCTCACTCAGCAGGAGGGGTCGAGGGTGCCCTGAGATTGGCAACAACAGACACAGATCTGTGAGGGTTTGACCTGGAGCCGATGCTTGTACCACTTCAAACCTCCTCTCCACTGCATTAGACTCTCAAACTCTCGGGAGCACTTCCTCTATCTCTATCTTCCTTACTAGAGACTCTTAATTGAAACTGCTTGTAGTGAGGAGAGTTAATATTCTACGAGGAAATTTCACTGCCATTAGGAAAACAAGTGTATGCTGGTTAATCAAAATGAGATTTATTTGCACCAGCAGGGTTCAGTAAATACAATCCTGATGTAATAATCCTAGAAGGACAAAGTGGGAGCAGCATTACAATAAAATTCCCTAAGGGGAGAATTGAGGATTATTCCAACTTAAAAATGCTATTTTTGAGAAGAAATGTCACAATGACACATTCTTACAAAACAGATTAGAGCTATATTATTGATAATGGGAAAGATAAAGCATAGAAATAAAGCCAACCAAAGAGACATCGGAGAGATTATCAGAAAAAGAAACTGAATAAGAAAGGGAGGGTAGATAACAAATATTTAATGAAGGGTGAGGAAAATGTCAAATTCCTCAATGTCCATTTTGCTTTGGTCTTGTAGACCTTGAAAAATTTTTCTTTCAATTAAAAAGGACAAAGATAGTTAGAATTAAAATAAATACTGAAGCTAAATGAGTTGATACCAAAAGAACAGTTATGTGTTTTTAAAAGAACTTAAAATGTACATTTTAGATAACTCACTTGTCTCAGTAAAGAAACCCATAGATGTAATCAAGGAACCATTGTCAGCAATTTTTTTGGAAGTTGGTATGAGAAATGTCAGAGGTTAGGCTAATACTCTCTTAATTTATTTAAAGGTTGAGGTGACAGATTACAGAAATATAGCTTGTGCAGAATTCTGTAGCAGACAGATGATTTATGAGAATGTGCACAAGGAACCTGTCACGTAGCACGTCTGTGTTAAGTGAGGGTGAGATTAGGGAACAAGCAGAGTCAGAGGCCTGTGTCCGTGGCCTCAATCTGTCTGTGAGTGGCCATGTGGACATGAGCACAGCAGTTAATTCCTTTGAAATGCAGTATTTTCATTTGGAAAGTAAAGTTAGTAATTAGATGTCCTTTAATAATTCAGATCCAAGCATACCAAATTTACCTAAATTCTATTAGTTGGGCTGCCTGCCATTTTAATAATATCTTGTCTTGGGTACTTATGTCATTTTTTGAAATATATTAGTCCTTTGACAGGTGAGTATTACTCATACCTTTTTGCAAATCATGCAGTCGGAGGTTGAGAGTGGTTCATTAATAGATCAGATAAATTGAAAATGTATCCTAATATCAGGAAATCAACTGAGACATGTCCCACAGCATCATGATGGACAAAATCAATGTATTTAAAATAAGATAACACCACATTGAACACTCTAAGAAATTCCTCATTTGCTTGGAAAGTTATTTCTAAAATATACTGATAAAACATCTACTTCCTTTTCATGAAAATTTTCTTCTTGTTTTTCTTTGAACTTGGACTATTCAATGTTCTTATAAGTGCTTACTTGAAAAACTATCAAATTTTTAAGAAAAAAAGCTACACAAAGCAGGATTAATAATTTATTCACATACTAATTTATTTAAATATCACAACCAAGACATGATTTGAGGTAAATTAACTCAGTGCCAATGTAGGTATTCAAACACAGTGAAATTTATTAGCATTGAGAAAATATTATTCCCCTTGCCATGTACTTCAGCTTTCTGAGTAAGATAGGACCTTAACTTTGAACAAGGTTAGAATTGGGGGAGTGAGAACAAGGACTGGGAGTGACTAGAACTGCCTCTTTAGTTGTCATTTAAAGTTCTATAAAGAGATAGTAAAGGCAGTAGTTTCTAGAATGATATCTAGATTTCTTTTCCCCTACTCACAGGAGAAGAGGTGAAACAATGTTAGGCTAACAAAAAATTCTATTAAGTTGATCCAGCTCATTTCCAATTGATTTTAAGTTCAGCAGACCCCAACTATTTGAAAAGTAGAGATAATCACATGTACCATAAAATCAGAATGTACCAGTGAAAGAAACAGACAAAAAACCTTTGCTATTGGGTTGATTTCAATGACATGGTGCCTGTTTTAGGCTCTCCTGAAGAGAAAGAATAAACAAGGCCTACAGAGATAATATTGAAGAGATTCATTTTGAGGGACGGGCTCACAGAACTATGGACTATGACATCCCTCAGTCTATTGTCTGAAAGGCAGAGATACAGTGAAGCTGTTTGTAGCTCCAGCTCAACCCAGAAGGCCTGGGAACTGGAAGTGCTGATGTCCAAGGGAAGGAAGAGACAATGTACCAGCATAAGCAGAGAAAGTTCTCCCATCCTCCACTTTATTTTCTATGTGTGTGCAGAACAGATGGGATGATGGCATCCACATGACCGAAAACAATTCTCTTTTACTCATCCTACTCAAACAAAGGCTAACTTCTACCAGAAACACATGCACAGACACAAACAAAAAGTCATCTAGATATCCTTCAGCCCAGTCAAACTGACTGGCAGGGTTAACTGTCCCACTACCATCTGAGCAAAGACTTCAGAGTTATTTTAGAGGACAGCAGGCCCTGGAGGAAAAAGCGTGCAAAGACCTTGGGTGGGAGCTTGCAACCCAGGAAGCTTCCTCTGGAGGTACTGAGGCAGCGCTGGGGGGAGGGGCACTGGTGGGATGGTGAGATGAAGAGTTCTGCTTCTGGTGTACAAAATGAACTGCCCGCCCTTTGAGGTCTCTTCTATCTCTGTAAGCCCTGAGCATTTGACTTTCTGATGGTTGGAAATAATCCATTTGGAAGCAGTAAACAGGATGGATTCAAGAGCAGAGATGCTTAATTTCTCTGAAATTCAAAGGGTGAAGAGGTCAAACAGGTAGGATAACCATTTAAAGAGATTGGTGATGTACTGTAATATTTTTAAGACATATAAACTAAGCAAATGGTGTCTTTAGGCCAAATCTTGCCTATCTGTCATCAGTTTGAGATCTTTGATCTAAAGAAAGTAAAATCCATTAAAAGTGTATCAGTATAGTTTTAGATTTGGAGTAAAAGAACAACAAAGATAAAAGAAAATCTGAGAGTCACTGATGAGAATTATTCTTTTGTTTTGATATAACAGAGAATCAAAAGGAAAGAAAAATCAAAGATTACTCTAATTCAGATGCCAAGTGAGTAGTTCACACTGACTTTGCTCTTCTCAAAATGATGTTCACACTGACCTGATGCTTCTCTTTCTATTGTCAATAGCTAAATATGGGTGACTTTACTTACACATAGTTAACAGCACATGGGAGCTTAGAATTCAGTCATAGAATGAAAATGAAAGCCAATGCAAACTTTCTCAATTATTTTATCAATAATATTGTCATAGTCATAAAGCTTGTGAGTAAAAGTTAAAAATTAATGAACTTTGACAATTACAAAGAGACAGACAGACTTTTATTGTTTTTGAGGTATGATTCTTATTTCCTTGTTGCAGGTGCCTTCGTTTGCAAGATGGTACCTTTTGTCCAGTCTACTGCTGTTGTGACAGAAATTCTCACTATGACCTGCATTGCTGTGGAAAGGCACCAGGGGCTTGTTCATCCCTTTAAGATGAAGTGGCAGTACACCAACCAAAGGGCTTTTACAATGCTAGGTGAGCCACCAGGTGTGACAAAGGCAGTGCCAATGTGGAACAAAGCAAACCATATTGATGTGTTGAAAGAGTAGCTTCTTGCTTAACTTGTAAACACTGGGGTACAGTTTAAGAGTTTCAGCCCTCTATTTGCAGTGTCCATCCATACCTCTCCATTAGGCTTACCCCAACACTAAAAATCTGTCATTTTGGAGGTGTTTCTTCATTTTAAATTCTAAAGTTTGAAACATCACATTCCGCTAATTTATCAGGATCCATCAGTGGCACTGCCACATTAATCCTCAGTAGACTAGGAATTACCCTCAGGTAAGGATGTTCTAAGCTAACAAGGGGGGCAGCTATGTTATGATTGGAGGCAAGAAATGTGTTTTTAGAGAGTGTGAATTAGGAGCAGTGTCCAGAAATGGACCTGGAGGTGAGTGTACAGTCCCAGTGTGGGTGAGGATGCAGAGCAGTCCTGGAGATGCGTGCAGACAAATTCCTCCCACTTCATCATTTGGCTCCAGGCGGTCTTGGGTCCTTGGCTCACTATAACCATTCTTTTTTTTTTTTTAATCTTTATTGGTACATTAAATATACACATCATGATTGCACTCCATAATGGGGATTTGTACCAGTATAAGACACAACTTAATTCTCATTTTTTCCCATAGCCCTACCCACCCTACCACCCCCCCCATATACATAAAATTTGTTTCCTTACTTTTTTGTTACAATGCAGGGAATTATGAGGGACACAGACTTCGTGATAATTTATATATTTGAAAGAATATCCTGAAGCACAGCACAGTAAGATGGAAGATTTTTTTCCACTTAATAATTAGAATTGAACACTTGCGATTGTAATGCGCTTCACAGTGGTTTAAATTTAACTTCACTAAGTCATCAGAGACACAGTAAACAACTTCCATGGTAATCAAAGGCAGCAGTTTTACCAATATAGCACAAGAAAGGAATAAGAAAACATTTATTACTGCTATAAAAATTTATTTAGTAATGAATTGGAGGCTTAACAGGAGGAACTCAAGACTTCACAATCCTAAAACTTTAAATAGTTGGGAATGAACAGATACACAATTGGGGAAGTATTCATGAATTTTAATTAGTTATCTTCAGATTTGTGTCACATCTTCCCTAGAAAGAATATAGAGATCTCTACATACTTGACAACCTTTCAATAGCAACATGAGGAACTGAAAACAAATCCTTCTCTTTCTTCATTAGAAGACTCAGGTATGAAGACCCTGGATGGAAGTGAAAGTGAGAACTTCATGGGCAGTGGTATAAATTGTGGGTTTTACCCCATAGGCAACAGAACATTATCACAGGTTTTTGACATTTAACCCTTCTTTGAGGATGACTATTGTAAGGTTGTCAAAAGTGGTAAAAGAACTGCAGCCTATGAGATCATTGCCTGCCTAGGGCAGAAGAAATGGTTCGCACTGGAGATGGGGAGCTTGGAGGGTGAATCATGGAATATTCTGATGTTTGCACATTTTGCAGGTGTGGTCTGGCTGGTGGCGGTCATTGTAGGCTCACCCATGTGGCATGTGCAACGACTTGAGGTAAATTCAGGGCTGACAGTCATTTAACTGAAAGATTTTTCCATCCCTCTTCATTATAATCATTTTATTTCTTTCAAGAGTAAAATAGTTATTTGTATAATTTCTATTGCCTCACTGGAAGTTTTTCATATGGAATAAAATAATTTCTTTTAAGGTTATTTTTCCTCTGTCTAGTTCTTTTGTTGTTGTTGTTTTTACTTTGTGAGGAAGGTTTTATTTTTGGTTATTTTGTTGTTTGATAAGAATTATACATATTTTAATTTTGATGATATTATAAATTATATTAATATTTTAAATATTGAATTCTTTGAATAATAATCTTAATAGTTTCATTTACTGATCCTAAGAGACATTTGTGGAAGACATGGTATTTTCTAAATAAAAACATTTTGCATCTATGACTAAAGACCCATAATTCTTCCTTTCATATTCACATTTCTTTTATTACTTTTGCTTGTCTTACTGAACTAATCAGGATCCATCAGAAGTTTGTGTGGGATGAAAAGGACAATGTTACCTTGTTCTGGATATTAGAGGGAAAACATTCAGCTTCTTGGCATTTTTGTACTGCTTTAGCTAATTGTCATTTCTTAAAATTTTTTGCCTTATAGTAATGAACACTTTTTCATGATGCCAATTTGTGTCTTAGTGACTTTCTTGTAGTCCTTTTTAATATTGTATTGTTAAGACTTTAATATAAAACCTTTTTAAAGATCCAAAGATCATTTTCTCCATTTCCCTGCAAGCTGAGCTTGCCTTCCCTGGTGTCCCCCAGTGTCCTATTACAAGAGTTCAACGACTGCTTTGATTTTTCTTTTATGTTCAAATAACAAAATTTTATAATACTTTTTAGTTGATTCTCCTCCCTATCTTCTTTCTTATGTCTCTTTAATTTGAACAGGAAATACACCAGGGGATCATCGTATCCATTCTCTTTGTCTCTGTTAAATGGGACCAGTGAATGGAGCAGTGTGTTGGTACAAGGCAGCCCAGCTTGTCCTGTGACATGTCTTATACCAAAATGTAGACAGTGTCCCCACACAATCTGTGAACTGACATATTCCTTTGCATTTTAAAAATCAAGATAGGCAAATGTCAACTCACTGGGTATGCCACATCCACCATCATGGCTGTGAAACGAACCCTAAGGGAAAACTTGATTTAAAAATAATAGCCTGGTATTTTTTATATAACTGGCATACCGAATGGGCTGAACTCTAGGTAAGAGTACACTTCAACTTTTTCTATTCCTTGTTACCTATAAAAACGTCATCTAAGAATTACCCAGTCTTTGTGATGAAAAATCCTGAATGAAACCTTGAGCAGACCCTGTAACTCCCCCAGTCATCCATAATCAAATTCCTTTGGTTACATTCACTCATAAGAATCTTGTTAGTTCTGTTATAAAGTGTCCAGTCTAATCCACAATCACATGGATCCAGGCACTTGAAATCAATTTAAAACTTTGTTTTTCTTCAGATTGAATTGATTTTAAGACTAAAGTGTGAGAGGAGATAATGGTCAATTTTTTCATTTCCTTGCCTCTTGCCTCTTGCCTCTCATTCACCCTCTGTCTTCACTTCATTCGGTGACCGCTTTTCTCTTCCTCCTGGAGCTCAACAGAATAAAGAGAGGGAAAGGTAACTGTGCCGTGGAATTGGTGGCCTCCAGGTGAGACTGTGGAATCGGACTGTCTCATGACTTCCTAGGTTTCACACCGAAACTTCCAGTTATTCCATTCTGTGGTGATTCGCTCAGGAAGACCTTTCAGCTGCCACACACACAGCTTGAGTCACTGGCTCCTTCCTAGAGACACTCCTTCTTCTAATGGAACCTCTAATAAATGACACGATCTAGTGTCCAATTATGAGGTCCACTTCTGTCCCACAGAAAACAAACAGATGCATCACTTCTCAAAATAAAATTATTTCACGTACATTCTAAATGTATTTTAAACATACAACTCATTTAGTTTGTAGAAAACTCATTCTGTATAATCTAATTGACAAAGCTACCCTTGATGTTCGATAGATGAGTAAAATAAGATTTGCTTTCTTTCAGGAAAGTCTGATTTCATTAAAAAATAAAATATGTACGTTCATATGCATCCCGTGGATATTCTCTCACTCTTACATCCTATTAGAAAGAGTGTAAATGGGCGTGCAGGGAGCTTGAATTCCCACCTCGATGATGCAGAGTACCCCTTCTTCAGCATTTCTCTCCAACTGCTTTTTTTGTTTTATTCTCTGGGCTATCTCTCAGGAGTGAGTATTTGATCATCTTCCAGGAGTGAAAGAAAGAAGCCATTTAAATTAAAATTTCCAAGGCCGGGAATTTAACTCAGTGGTTCCTGCAGGTGCAAGGACCCGGGTTCAATCCCCGATAACCACATACAATACTGGGTGTGGAGACTCACACCGAGCAGCAACCAGTACCATATACCACAGTGCCGGGCATGGTGGCTCATGCCTGTAATCCCAGCACTCGGGAGGCAGAGGCAGGAGGATTGCTGTGATGTGAGTTTGAGGCTGAGCTCAGGGCCAGCCTGAACTACAAAGCGAGACCCTGTCTCAAGAAAAAAAAAAAAAAATCGAAATTTCCATCACTTCAATATGAATTCACAATATCCTAACAATTGTCAAAATACCATTTTTTTCTACTGCCAGAGTTTATCTTAATGAGAATATATCTAAAACAAGGAGAAGAAGTTCAAGGCCCCGCCACAGGCTCATAATGGCCAGATCAAGTTTTCTTCCCTGACATCTCTTTGGTGTCCTATGGTAACCTTTGCAATGAGTGAGAAATATGACATTTATAAGTTGTGAAGTATGTGATTTATGAAAAACAAAGTAGGAATGTAGACCAAGCATAGAATCTCAATTTCAGACACCATTTTAAGCAGTGAAACTTTAGAGAAAGACATATCTAGAAACAGAAGATCGGAAATTGGTCACCAGAAATCCACTTATTAGAAAGTCTTCGCTGGCCCCTAGGGCTACGTGAACCCACTTGGTGCCTATCAGTCTAACACTGACTTAAGAAAGTGCAAATCAGCTCATAACCTCCAGCAGTATTGACCCTTGTAGAATGTGCTTACATGGGAGTCAGAATAAAATTTTCATTTATGTCCTACTCACAGAGTTTGAACTTTGAACTTATGTTTTAATAAGGGTTATTATGTTGGGTTGTATTTATTAATAACACCGAGATCTGAACTTGAATTTTCTTACATTTTCAATAGCTATCAAAGATGGGTGATACAGATTTCTGGGAATGTAGGCAAAAATATGTTCAAGATCTAAGTATTCATCTGGAAAATTCCAAAGTGACTAAAATAATATGTTTTGATAAATTCATTTATTTTTTTAACTGTTAAAGATGTAATTTTTCATTATAGTTATAACATTTATTCTTGAAATATGCCCTTTTATAATTTTCTAGTATTACTATCAATATTTTAGAATTTATGGGATGGTTGTAGTAGAAGTAGTATTAAAAAAATGAGTAAACAAACAAAATCTGAACATTTGTAGATTGCCAATAATTTGAATTCAATTTCTCATTCATTTTAGAGTTTAAAAACTAGGGCCAGAGATTTAGCTCATTGTTTCTGGCATCTGCCTGGCAAACACGAAGTCTTAAGTTTGATTCCCAGTACCACATATCACAATGCAGGGCATTGTGGTGGCTCACATATGTAATCTCAGCACTCAGGAGGCAGAGGCAGGAGGACTGCCTGAGTTTGAAGCTATCTTGGGCTACATACTGAGACCTTATCTTAAAAAACTAAAACAACAACAACAACAACAACTCAAAAAAACAAACAGTTGCCCTTTTAATATATTTGCAAGAAATCTGATAATTCCAATATAAAATAATACTAACATTATAGTTTTCAGGGTGGGGATTTAGCTCAGTGGTTCCAGTGCCTGCCTTGGAAGCACAAGTTCCCAAGGTCGATCCCCAGTAATCACATACAACAATGCCAGGTGTGGTGGCTCACACCCCAAAACCCAGCACTCAGGAGGCAGAGGAACGAGGATTTCTGCGAGTTCAAGGCTCACCTGGGCTACATAGTGAGCTCAGGGGAAGCCTTAACTACAAAAAAAAAAAAAAAAAAAAAAAAAAAAAAAAAAAAAAAGACTTTCAATCCTGCCAGTCAACTTTGAACAACTAAATAAAACAAAAATTAATTAATACATTTAATTAACATTGAACTAACTGGCATATCACAGAAAGTATTTTTCAATGTGTACTTTAGTAAATGTGCTCTGTCAGCACCTTGAAATGTATGGTCAGTGAAAATTAAGGCTGATAAAGATAAAAATGAAAGCAAACAGCTGTGGGCCTGAATTTCATTAACTCTTGTGCTTACTTTGGCAGCATATATACTAAAAGAAAATAAAAACTCTTAAGAACGTAAGCGTTCAAGTGGAACAACTATACTTTCTAACAAACTACTATATAACAAAAAATGGTTGTAATTTAAAAATACACACCTGTGGAAAAGTTGAAAGAACTTTAAAGTGTGGCATTCTGTAATAATTCTAGGCTGCTTTTTTTCCATTTCTTTTGATGTTACTGACTCTCTTAACTGAATTATCCTTATTGTAAAGATCAAGTATGACTTCCTCTATGAAAAAGAACATGTCTGCTGCTTGGAAGAGTGGGCCAGCCCTGCGCACCAGAAAATCTACACCACCTTCATCCTTGTCATCCTCTTTCTCCTGCCTCTTATGGTGATGCTTGTCCTGTACAGTAAAATTGGTTATGAACTTTGGATCAAGAAAAGAGTGGAAGATGGTTCAGTGCTTCGAACCATTCATGGAAAAGAAATGTCCAAAATAGCCAGGTCTGTCTAATGAAATACTGACCGCTGCTTACTGTATTTTTAATGTTGCACAAAAAGAGGCAAATGCTGCAGATACCAAAACCTCTAAGTAGTTTAGTCAATGGATCATTTGTAATACAAATTTAAATAATGGGATGAATTTAAGCCCTCAAAGTTTATTGTGTGACAGAAAGAAAGAGCAAGATTGTCTATTCTTCAATCAAAAATGTAGGCTATGGATAGAAAATCACTTGGAATTTAGAACACTATATGCAAATATGATATGATGGGAAGAAAAGCTTTGGGGAGGTGTCAGGGTAGGTAGGGGGCCCCCTCTCTCCATCACTTGCCAGCCACAGAAAGCAGATCAGCACTCTTGCTCCTCAAGCTAGTACCATCGTATGTACGAAAGGCACAGATCAGCATCCAACTTTCGCTCAGAGATGATGATAAAACACAGGAGACAGCCTGCAGGAAAACCATTTGAAACCAGAATTTGCCAATCATTTAAGTAATTATTATTGATACATTTCTTTTTTACGTAAAAGTTGTGTTATTTGGCTTTATTCCTTAAGAGAATTTTAGAACAAAATTTACTGCTAGGGGTACTTTTAGTTCATATGATTTGTTTATAGTAATATTAAGTGATCATTCAGTAAAAACTAAGTGATATGCTAAGTGGAGAAGACATGTGATAGGATTTTTAAAAATCAGTTCTTCAAGTATGTAGTGACCTCTAGTGCCCAGTTTCTATAAACAAATCTTTTGTGCAAGGGCCCGGGACTGCTCAGTACCTAGTACTTCCTGCTGTTAGCCCGTCTGCTTCCTCAAAAGAAAGAGATACCAAGTAGGAATGGAACGTTGAATCTGGAGTTTTATACATTTAAGACACCACCCAAATGCATATCTGTCTCACAGATGTCAATCTACTTTAGAGGAGTAAAGAAGAAAATTACTTAGAATCAGCCAACCATATTATTTAAATATAATAAAGGATTGCATTTTAATTCTATGCTTAGGCTTTCTCTTATTTCACAAATATTGATATGTACTATCACAGTCATGAATGCCTTTCAACATATAGTGAATAAAATAGAGTCACCAGATATAGACTGTCTAAAATAAAACCCAAAGTATAACCCTCATTGGTCATCTGATTTTGTAAATTATTTAACCTGCTCTGTCCCTCAATTTCGGTATTAGTCTAGTATCTTGTTGGGAAAATAACATATTCCAACACGTCAAGCACACTGAAAAGTACCAGACCATAATGAGCAACACAACACAAGGATGTTTATGATATGAAGAATATAAGCATGACGCCACTATCAATGGAAAAAAAAGTTGATAATCATCCTACAGTCCATCATGAACTTCATTCATTTTGAAAAATTATGGCTCACGCTTTATCTAATAGACTTGTTATGAATATAGCACTTTTGCCAAGGTGAAAATTAACCAATACTTTGTTTCCTTGTGAGTCCAGGAAGAAGAAGCGAGCTGTAATTATGATGGTGACAGTGGTGGCTCTCTTTGCTGTGTGCTGGGCACCTTTCCACATCGTTCACATGATGACTGAATACAGTTGAGTGTCACTGTCATCTGACAGCCATTCTAGTTCATGTCCTATTGGAATGGGCATTGGTATACATTGCTATTCTCTTGGGTAATCAAATATCAAATACTGAATGTATTTGTTTCATGCTCTCAAGATCACCAGATGAATATGGTAGAGGTCTTCAGTATGACTATGCCTTTAGTTATTACAGAGGACAATGAAAAGCTTTGGGGTTCATTTCCCATTTTACCCTTTCTCTACTCCCTAACCTATTTAACATGGGGAAAGGACACTATCATAGGAGTATTCTCTATTTACAACTTGATTTTTACCTTAAGAATTTAATAATGCTTATGATTTCAGTCAGACCCTCAGTGTACATTCTCTAATAACTCAAAACTACACATGGGCTTCAGGATGATTACATGTGTGGAACCCAGGTAAATATGCGAAGGGGAATGTTACTTCTAGTTTACATGGGAATTAGAGTCATCAAGATAAAATATTTCCAATCATCGAGCTGAAATGTGCTGGGCAATGGCCTGTGTGTGCAGGACAAAATTGTGTGAATCTGAAGACTCATTATAAAGGTTATTTTTTAGATATCATGAAATGATCTTGAGAATTTTTCATGCTTTAACCATTTGCACAAGTTCAAGGTTTTTTGTTTTTTGGGACAAGGTCTTTCTTTGTGGTTCAGGCTGACCTTGAGCTCTGCCTCAAACTCACATCACAGCAATCCTCCTACCTCTGCCTCCCTAGTGCTGGGATTACAGGTGTGAGCCACCACATCTAGCACTGTGGTATGTGGTGCTGGTTGCTGCTGGGTGTGAGTCTCCAACCCCAGTATTGTATGTGGTTGCTGGGGAATCAAACCCGGGTCCTTGCACTTGCTAGACAGGTGCCGGAACCACTAAGCTAATTCCCCAGCCCCCAAGTTCAAGTTTTTGACAGATGATAAATAGAAGTTTTATTTTATGATTAATACAATAAATAAACATTCTGAAGTATTACTTTGTTTCAGGTAATTTTGAAAAGGAATACGATGAGGTCACAATCAAGATGGTCTTTGCTATAGTACAAATAATTGGATTTTCCAACTCCATCTGTAACCCCATTGTCTATGCATTTATGAATGAAAACTTCAAAAAAAATTTTCTATCTGCAGTTTGCTACTGCTTAGTAAGAGAAACTTTGTCTCCAGCACGGAGAGGTGGAAACTCAGGAATAACAATGATGCAGAAGAAAGGAAGGTTATCCCGGAGAGAGAACCCAGGAGAGGAGACCAAAGCAGATGCATTCAGTGACGGCAATATTGAAGTTAAGTTGTGTGAACAGGCAGAGGAGAAAAAATATTTTAAGCGACATCTTGCCCTCTTTAGTTCTGAACTGTCTGAGAATTCAACTGTAGGCAGTGGACATTAATTGCCAACAATGTCTTCATAATATATTATAATATGAATGTTATTTTGAGCCAAGCTCAAACATTTTTAAATTGGCAACAAGAAGGAAAAAAAAAGTTTTTCCAATTTAAAATGACTTTATACATGAAAATATAATTTTGAAAGATTGCTAAACCATCCTCATTACTGAAATGGTTTTAATGATCTTGTATAGAACAACAGTTCCTACATAGCAGTTTTTTCCCTGTGCAGTGAATATAATGTGATTTTCTGTGTATTGATAAATTGGATGAAAAAGTACTTAAAGTATTTCTTCTTTCTTGACTATTAAGAGCTGAACATCATGCTATATTATGCACTGTTGACATGAAGTGATACCATCTATTGTATGTGAAATGTGTGCTATAATCATGAAGTTGAGGAAGATGGAGAAGTAGCCCAGCAATGATGAATTAGAGACAGATGCCTGTATTAGAGATCATTACAACCTACAAGTGACCATTTCTGTGATGACTGGCCAGTTACTTAACCTTCTTGGCTCTTTTCACTCTTCGTTTGTTCCTGTGAAAACTGGAGACGTTGCCTTTTCTACTTCACAAAGTCACTGTGAAAGCAGAATGAGAAATGAGCAAAAGCACTCTGGGCTCTAAAGTACCTTCAAGTTCTGCAGCGCTTTGATGTCTCCTCCTGCCGAGCCTTTCTCTTTCCATTCCTGTTCCCTTCTGAGACTTGTTCCCTCTCCAGCCCTGTGCAGTGTTCTCCTCGTGCCTATTCTGTTACTGATTTCTGTAATTTAAAGAAGAATTTAGGGAGCCTAATTTATCAGTGGAGTGTAATATAATTAGATCAAACCAACAATCTCTACATTTTTAAGCCCCTTTCTTTCACTAGTAGCATTGAATATTTTTTCCTTAGGTAAATAAATGTAGTAAGTAGATGGTAGAGTAATCAACACTAATCCATGAAGTTTTGCTGTGCTCAAGGCTGACCACTTAGAAGTGGGTCAAGAGGAACAATACACACCCCCAGCTATATTGCCAACACTGCCAATTTACTCTCTCTTCAGTTTCCTTACTCCAAAATGTCATGGATCTAGAGGCCACCATCACAGTCCTATTTCATTTCCCCTTCAGCATCTGAGATTTCCAAAGTCCAGTCACAGCCTTATGATCAAAATGTATTTCCTGGGCTGGGGATATAGCTCAGTGGTTCCGGCGCCTGTCTTGCAAGTGCAAGGACCTGGGTTTGATCCCCAGTAACCACATAACAATACTGGGTGTGGAGACTCACCCCAGCAGCAACCAGTACCACATACCACAGTGCCAGGTAAGGTGGCTCACGCCTGTAATCCCAGCACTCGGGAGGCAGAGGCAGGAGGATTGCTGTGATGTGAGTTGGAGGCTGAGCTCAGGGGCCAGCCTGAACCACAAAGCGAGACCTGTCTCAGAGAAAAAAAAAAAAAAAAAAAAAGTATTTCCTGCCTCCAGCTCTGCAGCACTTACTCTCCCAGTTACACAACAGAAAGGGAGAAGGAAGAAAAGCTCAAGAACCCTCAAGGCACTGATACTTGATTTGAACTTTAAGAATGTAAAACCAAAGAACTCAGGTTTTGGGAACTCTTAATTTATAGACCTTTAATTTGAAGCATGCATGCACACGTGCGAAAGACAAAAATGAAACTGTGTGGTATTTTTTAAAAAGTGTCATTGTGATAATGAAAAATAAACCAAGTGAAGAGAATGGGACTGCTTATTTATTTGCTATGTATGAACATGGATCACTTTGGTAATTGATGTCAACCATCAACCCATTATTCCTGATCACTCTAGCAAAACGCTGATGATCATTAAACATTGATCCATTAACAATGAGTCAGATTGATTGACTTTGATTTTCCTTGCATAAATAGGAAATATCCATATGACTCTCTGGACTTGATGCACACAGCCTTGAAATAGGGCAATACAAGCAGGCAAATCAACAGGTATTGAATATTTTCGTATAGTTTTTAAGAAATTAATTACAGAGTTTGATATGAAGATATTTAGGTACTAGGCAATATTTACTATAAAATTTCTAACATTATGTAGAGACATATTGCTGGTTAATTGCTGGATATTTCCATTAACAGCCAGAGTAGCTCTTATTTCTGTCTGGGTTCTGATTCCATATGCTGGTATAACCCAACTTGTGAATAGATTGTTCACTGTGTGTAAAATAATTTTCTCACTGTTGAGACAAAATCCCTGATGCCCAAAGTTAAGGGAGGGAAGGTTTATTTAGCTCACAATGTGCAGAGTCCATAACCAGCTGTCTCCAAGGAAAGGTGGTACATGGCAGAGGGGTAACAGTTCAAGAAGACTGAAGGTAGTACAGTAATCAGGGATCTTAACAGTATCTTCCTGGCCCAGACTACCTAGGCAGGTGTCACTGATACCCCTTATTTTAAGGCCTTTGATTCTAGTATTGCACCATGAAACAATTCCAATGTCACACCCTCTAGATCCAGTCAGCTCTTAAAAAGCCCCACTTATACCCTCAGAGGCTTTGGGGTGAGAGCTCAACACAAATCATTACATTCCAGGGCCGGGGATTCAGCTCAGTGGTTTCGGCGCCTGTCTTGCAAGCACAGGGACCTGGGTTGATCCCCGGTAACCACATACCTATACTGGGTGTGGAGACTCACGCCCAGCAGCAACCAGTACCACATACCACAGTGCCGGGCGTGGTGGCTCAGGCCTGTAATCCCAGCACTCGGGAGGCAGAGGCAGGAGGATTGCTGTGATGAGTTTGAGGCTGAGCTCAGGACCAGCCTGAACTACAAAGCGAGACCCTGTCTCAAAAAACCTAAATTAAAAAAAAAAAATTATTACATTCCACCTCTGGCACCTCAAAGACTCTTGAATACCCATTTATTCAAAAGGCATTTAATCCATCTCTGAGAGTTTAAAGTCCAAGTCCAAAGTCTCCTCTGAGATTTAAGGCAAACTCTTAGCTGCAGGTGCTTCCCGTACAAATGAAAGTTGGACACTTCCAGCATTCAGTGGCACAAGACAGATATTTTCATTCCACAGTTACAAACAGGAATAGCAAGAGTTGGGAATAAAGTAAGATTAGAATCCTACAGGGCAAACATTAAATCCCACAGTTTCACTTTCAGCATCCTCAGCATACTGTAGCAAGTTGTGAACTTCAGAGGACCTGGGTTGTTCTACTCCATGGCACTGCAGGTTGTTACAGCTCCTGTGGCTTCTCTCTGGGGCTGACTGTGCTCCCTTTGCATTTTTCCTCCATGATGCTGGCTTCCCCAAACTACTGGAGTCTCCACTGAACCTCAGGCTTCACACTCACACCTTCATACACTGCCCTCTCAAGGACACATAGCCTGGCCTCCCAAACTTTCAAAGTTAGGTGGAAGCCATTTTGACCCTACAACTCTTGCGTTCTGTGTGCACCCACAACCAGCAGCACAGGGATGATCCTAAGGTCTTCCAACAGCAGGAGCCCTAGCCTGGCCTCCTTTTCCCTTGAGTGTAAGGGTTGAGTACCTGGGAATCAAATCCAAATACAGCCTCCATTCCAGAACCTGGTACCCTGGGCGCTCTCTTCTCAAAGTAAAGTCTTTCACTCTGGCAATTCTGAGCCTGCAAGGGATGGATTCTCTGGGTTTTTACAGTGTCATCAGGCCATCGTTTCTGTTGTCTTCTTCTGAAATACTTGGCTTTTTCTTGCTAGTCTTTTTAGCGACTACCTTCTGCTGTGTTCCATCTGTGTAGGTCACAATTTTACTTTGTAGCAAAACTCATAACACTTTAAATCATTCCACTTAGTTCTTTTCTCTCTCTCTCTCTTTTTTTTGAGACAGGTCTCACTTTTGTTGTTCAGGCTGGCACTGAACTCAATATCTCACTAGGTAGCCCAGGCCAGACTTGAACTCACAGCAATCCTCCTGTTCTGCGTTCCAAGTGCTAAGATTGTAGGTGTGAGCCATCAAGCCCGGCACTGTAGTGTGTGGTTACTGATTGCTGATGGGCATGAGTCAGCACGCCCAACATTGTGGTATATGGTTACCAGGGATTGAACTCAGGACCTTGTGCATTCCAGGCAGACTCCAGAACCACTGAGCTAAGTTTCCAGCCTTTGGGTTCTTTACTCTTGATTCTCAACATAAATCTTCCTAAAAGCCCCCGACAGTAGCCATGGTACCACTTCAACAGACTGCCTTGAAATTTTTTCTGTCAGATTGGTTTGCTGCCCTTAATCTCGGTCTCAGGCAAAGTCTCTGGGACACAGCAAATTTTCTGCCAAGATGTAATATGTATCATATGTAGTCCAGCAGTCATTGCAGTCTTTCTTTCTATTAGAAAACTCCTAAGGCTTGTCTTTACTCACAGAATTTCTGTCAGCATTCCTGGTCTGACCAGAATTTTCTATTAAATACAGCCTTGGGAATCTCCAAACTTTTCCTAACTCTTCTGCTTCCCACAAGCCAGCTTGAAAAGTTCCTAAGATACAGTCACAGCAACTATTTTACTTCTCTGGTGCCAAATTGTGCCTTAGTTACTTTTCTTCTTACCCAAAATTAAAGGAGAAAAGGTTCATTTAGCTCTTAGTTTGTAGAAGATTCAGTCCATAAATTGTGGCTCCAAGACAGGGTTGCATCACAGAGGAGAAACAGTTAATGGTGGGCAGAAGGTAGCAAAGCAAAAAGGGACAACCTCAGCTTTTTCTACCCCTTATAACTTATCCAGGCTACTCACACTTTTAATCCTAGTGCCCTTGATCCTAGTATTGTACCATGAACTGATTCCAACATTACACACTCTAGATCCAGCCACCTCCGAAAAACCCCACCTATGACCACATCAGGCTTTGAGGGGACATGTAAATACAAGCTGTAACATCTTGGATCCTTACTTACTGCTGTCACTCTCTCTTCTGTGACTTCCCAGTCTTTTGAGTCTTTTAAATCTTCTTTCCTTGACTCAAGCAACCACTTTCCATCCCCTCTGCTTTTCTCTGCTGTAGACTGTTATTCACTGTATCTCTTTAGTTCTCATTATCTGGCTTTTGGAAAGAGAATTGAAAAGGTTTCTTTGGACCCAGGAAGTATAGTTGTACAAGTGCACACAAAGTTAGTATTCCATTTCTTAATACTTGAAAACATCTAAGGAAAGTAAAAAGTTATGTTTCTCAGGTTAGATTTCTAAGGCTTTTATTTCATTATGAATCATATGTCAAAGACAGCACTGTATATTTTCTCCACTCTACCAATCACTGTGCTCCTTCTCTTATAGGTTGGTATGAGTCAAAGCAGCAGTATTATATATACTAGTTTAAAACTAATAACTAGTTTCCAAACCAAATACCCAGTGTATAGCCAATACTATCTTACTTGAAAATTTATTATGTATGATCATGAGATCATCCTTAAAGATAAATTTTAGCTAAACACAAAAAGAATATCAGGTATTAGGTAGAAATTTCAGGGGGTATAAATGTACAGATATATACCCCACTTATTTTAGCCAAGGTCACATAACTCAGTGGTAGAAAGGACAAGCTTTAAAACAAATGCTATGGAATAACTGGATGCCTGAGTGTTACGGCCAGGTGTTATGGCTACCTGAAGGTCTCTGGCAGTGAAGAAGTTGAGGTGCACTCAGAGGGATGGAGGGATTTTTTATTGTGACAGCAGATGGCAGAGTTGGTACTCTGAAGTCAGAGCCCCAAACAGCAATGGAAGCAACTTTCCATAGAGATCTTCAGGATAAGGAGGATGGCACACTTAAGAGGCAAACATACTCAATGAGGCAGATAGGCAGGCTTAACAAAATTCTTGAAACCTCAGATACAAACATCAAGCAGTGAAAAGAGTCACGTTACTTTGCAGGGAAATAATTATATTGCTTGAACAGAAAATTTTGATACACTGGTCAGAAACATCTTGTAGTACAAGATATTATGTTGCTTGAACAAAATATCTCATGGCAAAAACATGGGGTGGGAAGGGCAGCACCTTGGCTACAAAGGCCTGTCCTGTTGTGCATTATTTATCACAAGTCCCAAAAATAGAACTTCAGTGCATATACTACATATAAAAATTAATTCTTAACATCTCATAGATTTAAATTAAATAAAACTAAATCCGTAAAACTTATACAGGAAAATAGAATAAAATCCTTGTACCTTGTTAGGCAAAGATTTCCTAAGATACTAAAAGTTTAAGATTGATAAGCCTAACTCCATCAAAATTACTAAACTCTGCTATTTGAAAGACACTTAGAAAAATGAAATATAAGTGTAGTATGAAAGAAAAATGGGCACAAAATAGCTGCCAATGAATACATACCCATTACTTTTTAAGAAATCTTACAGCTGAATAATAACATTGGCAAATTATTTGAACAAATAATTCACCTAGAATAAAAAAATCTCCAGTAAGCATAAAAAGCTGCTCAATGTTAGTAGTCATCATCCATTTGTGTGAGAAAATGATGATATGCTTCCTCTACACACTAACTAGAGTAGTTAAAAAATGTTGACAAGAGTGTTGAACAACTGGGATTTCCATACATGTTGGTGGGAATACGAAGTGACAAAGCCACTTCAGAAGTAATTTGCAGGTAAGTAAGTGGTATGGTCGTTCTACAACACAGGAATTCTACTGAAACTGGATGGTGTATACAGCTCAGGTGATGCAGCTCAGACCTCAGAGCAGCCAGTCCAGGAGAATGAAGACACACACAGGAATTTTGGAGGCCAAGCATGCAGCTTTATTCTAATGCCTGTCAAGGGAGGGGGTGTCTACTTCAGAGACTGCCAAGAAGTAAGCTTGAGCTTCACTTGAGTGGAAGGTTTTACAGATTTAGTTTTCTTTCATTACTCCTGGATAATTTCCCAAGAGAAATTAAAACATATATTCATAAATCACCTGAATGTAAATGTTCACAGCAGCTTAATTCATAGCAGCAAAAACTGGAAATAACCCAAACAGTTATCAGCTGATGAACAGGTAAACAAATTGTGATACCTTTATCCAAATGAATGTTGCTCAGAAAAAATTAGCTATTGCCACAATACGTCTAACAAGTATAAATCTCAAAAATATTAAGCTAAGCAAAAGAAATGAAAGAGATGATTAGATATTGTTATTCAATTTTCATGAAATTCCAGAGAAAACATAATTACAGGTACAAAACAGGCAAGTTATTGCTAGGGCCTAGTTAAGTCTAAGCAATAAAGTACTAGGGGCATGAGGGACAATTTTTAGATGAAATAAATGATATTTTGACTCTGATGATAGGAATGATTTTACATATGATCAAGATTCATTGAATTCTATATTTTTATAGCAGAAATATGTGCTCAAACTGCAGCTCAAAACCCACTTATTTATTGCAAAAGGCCAACATTGCAGTTAAACATGAATACTGAGGTTTCAGTTTAGAAAAACAACTTGTATATTAACATCTTTTGTCTTAAAAGAACAACAGTATCCTGTGATTTAGGTATTGCTATTATTTTTTTACTTTACAGAGAACTCAATTACAAAATTCATGAAACATATTATAACCTTGCCCTGGTAACAAACCTAAAATGTTACAGAGGAGGGACTCAATTTAGTTTATGCAGTTCTAATCAAGAGCTGTAAGAATCCATTTTGTGGTCTTGGTACCAAACTCTGGGCTTTGCACATGCTAAGCTCTCTATAGCATTAAGGTACATCCAAATCCAAGCCTTTTAAACTGGTTTTACTGCTTAAAAAGGAGTTTTCTGAGTTCTCTTCCACTTCATGTGAATAGTGACAGGTTTGACATTTCACAACAGAGCCAATGTGGCATTTCTCCATCAAAATGCCGCACTCTTCATGGTGCCTTGTGGTAGGATCCCACAATCTTTCCCACAACCCTTTGTGCTCCCAGGGTACAAAGCCAAAATGGTCACTTCAGCCAGAGACCCTCCTTTGACCCTTGATGTCATTACCCCGTCATAGGGAGAACCACCAATTAAAGAAAAGTATAATGCCTTTCCACTTCCTGTTACCCTATTCCCACCTCCTTAGGCTATATAATATGCCTGCATCTTTTGTTCCTTGTGGCCACTCACTCCTTGCTCCTGCTGATTATTCCCAATAAAGTCTGTTACAGACACCGAAGACTGAGAACCTTTTAATTTTCTAACATATGGTGTCAAAACTCAAAAGGGATAGTGTTGGGACTTAGGACAATGCCCCTCCTGGGGTCAACTGGCCTCTCAGCCTCCCATTCCTAATGGGCCAAACTAGGTGTTCTCAGGATTTTCTACCTCCCGCTACAGACCTCACATGCCGTTATGGGGTGTGTTTCCTGAGTCTCCTTTTATCTCTGAGTCTTCTGACCATTCTTTTATTACTCCACAGCTTTGGTATCAGGCCAGACAGATCTACTCTCTCTGCTATGACATCCGAGGGCCCGTGAGTCCATGGACACCTGTGCGCCCGTGTGCCCCAGGATACCTCTATGTCACAGGTCATATTCAGGCACAGAGAAGTCTCCCTGCTTTTCTTTCTTGCTATTATTTCTTTTGGGGATCTACTAGGGACAGCCAAGTGCAACGAGGATGCTTGTTGAATCTGTCTGTCTGTTGCTCTCTCCTTTCTCTCTCAGACCGGGTTCCATCCCCTCTTCCCTTCTGTGTCATGAGGAATTCTCAATCTAAACTGCCCCTAAATTCACCACTCAGGTGCTCTCTAGCTATTAAAATATTATCCTGACATAAAACTTAAACACCTAATTTTTCTGTGTAATCAGATTTGGCTACATTACCAGTTAGACAATGAATCTAAGTGGTCTGAAGATGGTATTTTTGATTTTAGTATTTTGTATGACCTTGATAATTTCTGTCAGTTTTTAGAAATTGCTTGTGTTCAGGCTTTCTTTTTCCTCCGTTCTTTCCCTTTGTGTACTAACCACTCTACTTCTCACTCCTGCTGGCACAGGAAACCCCACCCCCTCCCTGATTATACTGCTCTTTGATCCTTCTGACTATGCCTCTCCTCTATAGCACCAGTATGTTCCCCACCCCCATACAATCCTCCCTCCCATCCCCCACTTGCCACTGCCCATGCCCCACCCCTACCACCATCTTCTTCTCCCACATTCCTCCTCACATGTAACGATGCCTCTTCTATTTGCTCTCTGTTGCCTTCCTGCAAAATTGAAACTTTACTTCCCCTCTACCAGGTAGTGGGGTCTGAAGGTCTAGTTTAGGTCCATGTTCCTCCTCCCTCTCTGCCATATCTCTCATTGAGAGGCACCTAGGCCTCTTTCCCATTGACCCTGATAGTTATATTAAAGAATTTAGACATTGTCTGATCTTATGATCTCATCTGGTGAGACTTTAATGTTATTCTCACCTCCACCTTGTCTCTTGAACACACAGAATCTGGACAGCAGCACAGCAAAAGGCAGAAGAGGACATGTCCTCAACCTGAATAAACCAATGGGTATTCAAGCTGTTCCTGGACAGGATCCTCATTGGATCTACCAGCCTGGCCATCCACATGTGGAACTCTGAGATGTTATTACTGTACATCTTGTAGAGCACCTATCTAAATCAGCCAACGAGGCAGTAAATTATCAAAAGCTGAAAAATTATGCAGCAAATGGAAGGAAATCCTGCTGAATTTTTATCCTGCCTTTCAGAAGCTTTTCATAAATATACCAGACTTGATCCTTCACATCAGCTGGGGCAGCCTTTCTTAATTTGCACTTCATTTTATGACCAGCTCCAGACATTAAAAGAAAATTTTAAAATTAGACAAGGAGCCCCAAGCATCCCCAAAGGATCTTCTCAATGTAGAGTTCAAAGTTTACAATAATAGAGAAGAGCAAATATTTGACCAGATTAAAAGGGACAAAACTACATATCAGATGCTAGCCGGTGCCTTTCAAAGCCACTACTCACAAAACCATATTCCACAGTGTATCGCTTCCCAAAGTAACTTTTAACTAATACTCTTGTTTCTCAGGCTAGCTCTTTTTTCAGAGCACTAACATTCTACCCATTGTTTCTCAAAATAATACCTATCAGGCTAAGATGGGTTGCTCCAAATTGAGGACACTGGTGGGTGTGCCACCAAGACCCTGCTTCAGATGTTCCCAAATGAGACAGTGGGCTCATGAGTGCCCTAACACTCACCCTCAACTGGGGCCATACCTGTACCACAAATAGGGAGAATAATGGGGAATCGACTGTCCCTTTCACCAGAGATCAAGATCAACAGTCTCCCGATTGTCAAAATGGCTCAGTATACTCAAAATCTTCCTGTATCAGCACTTCTAGGCTTGCCCATAAAGGATTGACGGTACCTAGGGCTTATAGTCCCCATGGAGATCAGCCATCACGAGCCCAGGGTAACAAGCCTCATCTCAGGAAAGCCAGCCTCTTTCTTGTTAGATACAAGGGCCAGGTACTCTGTGCTACTCGAATACTTAGGCCCAGCTTTACCAGCCTCAACCTCTGTCATCAGAATTTCAGGTACTGTGTCACAACCCAAGTCACACCCCTACTATTATGCACTCTTTTAGGTACAATTCATACACCAATTTCTAGATATACCTCATTGTCCATATCTTTTAGGAAGAGATATTCTAGTAAAATTTAATATGGTCATCAACATACAGTTGCCAAATACAGCTCAAGCATCAGGCTGTTTATTTCTTTTGCAAGTTGCTCCAAATACTCTCCTCATTCCTACTCCCATACCTTACAAGAAACTATATCCTATTTTCTCTGATCTTATTAATCTATATGTCTGGGACACTGCGCAACCCTCTGTCACAGTTCATCATCATCCAGTCCACATTAAGCTTCAAGACTTCAAACTTCCCTAATCTTTTCCAATATCCTATTGCTTTCAAACATCTCAGGGGCTTCAAGCCTACTGAAGCCTCAAGGCTTCTGAACCCAGGTCTACTAAAACCAATACATTCTCCCTACAATATCCCCTTTCTCCTGATAGTACAGCCTAATGGTACATGCTGGCTAGCTGAAGATCTTTGAGCCATTAACTTGGCTGTCCTGCCCATCCATCCCATAGTTCCCAATCCTTATACTCTTCTTTCTTCCATTCTATTTCACACTATTCATTTCATGGTTCTAGACTTAAAAGACCCCCACCCCCATTTTTAAAAACCATTTCTCTGGATGACAAGTTGCAGGACCTGTTTTCCTTTATTTGGACTGACCCTGATACTCCCCATTCCCAACCACTAGCATGTATAGTTCTTCCCCAGGGGCTTAGACATAGCCCCCACTTTGGGGACAGGCCTTACCAGCCGACTTCTCTTCTCTGAATTTTCCCCCTAGTACTCACCTTCAATATGTAGAAGATTTCCTACTGTTCAGTCCCTCCCTTCTTGAATCTAAACTTCACACTAATGTCCTCTTAAATTACATGGCTGATGAGGGATACCAAATGTCTCCACCAAGGCACAGTTTTTCTCCCCTCGGTTACCTACCAAGTGTCTGTCTCACTAAACATTCCAAAGAGATCATCACTGACAGAAAACAGCTCATTGCCCAGTTTCCAGTCCCCTCAACTAAGCACAAAATATTTTCCTGTCAGGCACTCCAGTTCCTGCCATTCCAACATATGATTTTCTTGGATTTATGGATGTCTGCCCTGCCCTGTGGGATCAACTACTGGGGTTATTGTGGACATCTGCCCTGCCCTGTGGGATCTTAAACTATAAGGAGTACTGCACTAGGATAACTGGCCTTAAAGCTTACATACTGGGACTTACTTACTCAGATTTAAGGATGTCTGCTCTGCCCATTGGGATCTTCAACTACAGGGATTATTGTGGATGACTGCCCCTTTTTATGCATGCTGGGATTATGGATGTGAAGGGCTGGTACCAAATACAGGTGCAGGGAGCTCGGAGTATGTATTCCTTCTGCTGCTGTGGTATTTGATCTTCTGCTCCTGCTACTCAGAGTAGCAAGAGTCGAGTCCAGGCTTCACCTTTTTCTCAAGGTTCCAGTTTTATTGTTTGTTAATCCTTTTGCTGTGGGGCTCTCAGTCTGTATGAGTTCTGGCTGCATCCTCTTACTCTGTCTCCTACACTCTCTGAGCCTTGCTGGCTATCTCAAACTGTAGCTTCCCAATTTCAATGTATTAGCCAAGCCTTTATATGATGCCTCAAAAGTAGACCCAACTGAACCCCTAGATTCCACTATACCCATCACCAGAGCACACAGGACTCTAACTCATTCTACTTTTGGCTCCAGCTTGCTCTCTTCTAAACCTGACCTTTCCCTTTATCCTCTGTGTAACTGAAACTCTAGCTAATGGTACTGGGTAGGTCCGTCCCTCACTCCTGTTGCTTGTCTAAACAACTTGACCCTATTGTCAAGGGGTGGCCTCCTCATCTGAGAGCTGTGGCAGCTGCTGCTATTCTGGCACAAGAAAGTTCTAAGATTACCTTTGGTCACAACACTGCTATAAGGCACCACCACCTGTGCGCTCTAGTTACTCACCAGGTTACTTCAATTCTCATGCCCTCCAGTTTATAACTGTTCCATCTTGTTATTATAGAAAGCTCAAATTTCACATTTCTACCTTGTCCACCTCTAAATCCAGCCACTATTGTCCTAATTCCTAGCTCTCCTTTGCAACACTTTTGTACTTAGGCTCTAGATTTGTTTGCCAATCCATTACCTAATATCTTAGCCTCACCTGTACCTGATGCAGATTATATGGAGTAGCCCTGGTTCATGAGGTTCTCAATCTCACTGGAGAGCTGCAGTATGGGGTGGCAACAAGCCCAGTCTACGCAACTTGGCAAGAACCTCCCTCAAAATAAAATGTAAAAGGGCCAACAGCTCAGTGCTGGAGCACTTATCTATGTGTGAGGCGTTGGATTCAAAACAAAAAAAGAAAAGAAAAGAGAAAAGAGGAAGGAAGGAGAGAGAGGGAGGAAGGAAGAGAAAGAAAGGAAGGAAAGGAAAAGATGAAGGAAGAGAAAGAAATGAAGGAAAAAAGAAAGAAAAATAAAGGAGGAGAGGTAAGAAAGAAGAAAGACCTTACTAACCAGTTACTGTATAATGGATTGAAGACCTTTGGCTACCGATGATGTTGATCAATTTCTAACCATAGCATTTACCATTAAGTTTTCTGCTAATATGTCTTGTTTAGTCCTTATAATTACTACTGGTCTCCTCTTTGGGACTGGTTTGGTAGCTGCAGCCCCAAACACTTGGAACATCTGCCAAAAATGTTTGCTTACAGTTACGTATCAGGCTATTGCTGCGCTCTTCTGTGTACTTATATGTTTATGGTACCTGGAGATACAGTTCCAGATCAGGAGGGCCCTCCAGAATATTGGGCATTTCAGGTACAGCTCTATGAGACTGACCGTTCAATTATAGTCAGATAGTCTCAATGGACAGCCCTACAGCCTAAGGTTACACTCTGTTTTGATGTATGTCCAGCAAAAGCAAAGGGTCAGTGGTAGTCATCAGACTGCACAGATCTAAACTGGCAATGGGATTATCAAACATATAAAAAAATTACTTCTTCCTAGGATGGAAACAACTAGTACAGAGTCTTTACATGTCTCCTTAATTTTCTGCGTATTTTTCTGGGTGCCTCTAGCACCCTACTCCTCAGTGTAAGTGCTGTCCCTACAGAGAGGAGAGTTGTGCCAGTCCTGCTTGCTCCTGCTGTGGTTCATGGAAGGATTCAGGTCAGCATTATAAAGAAGGAAGCAGGGACTCCCCTTTAATTGCTCTCCAGGCATCACCTTGGAGATGCCTAATTGCATCTCCAGCTTGTCCCCTGGAAACCTGCAATCTGGTAGTGTACATAATTCAGGATCCTAGTGATCCTGACTGGATTGCTGGTCAGCATGCAAGTATCTGCATAGAGTATGATAGATGGACACCTCTGGGGACATTTGCTTACCATCAAAAGGGGGTTTCACAATCCTCAGACACCCAATCCCTGCTGCTCTGCCTATCCCATCGTCTCCCTGGTATGTCTGTGGACATTGAGCCTCTTGTGTGGCTGTGTCGGGGTGTCCCAGTCAACCTGATAATCATTGTTCTAAATATAAACTGTTACAGGGTTTGAAGTGCCTGCCCCTAGCCTTTGAAATACCCATCTCACCATCTTCAATTCCTAAAGCTCACCTTGGGTTTACAGAGTGGAGTCCATCCAAATATGATTTTGTGATCACAGATCCCAACCCCCCCAAGACCCTATTTTTAAAATTTATGAAACTATTTTGGATCCCCACAGGTTAAAAAGCTAGCCGCTACTGTCCCAGCACTGGAATATCTGCCTCTTGACAGCTTCAATCTTTTTACTGATACTGCTTATTGCGCTGGTGTACCCTCAGTACTTCCTCACACTGTTATAAAAATGACCCCAGATGGCCTGCTGGATGCGCTGCTGTTAAAGGTTCCAGGCTCTCTGTTCTCAAATGTGGGCCTCTTTGCATGTGGCAATCCCCTGATTGTGCTGTGTCAGCTTTCCCAGCCTCAGTTTTGCTCCTGGCACCGGCCAGCCATAGGACCTTTCATCACTCATAGAGGAGCCTTTCCTTTACGTTTCCATCTTTGTCATTAGACCAGAGTAAAACAAACTGTCTTCCTGTACTCTTCTTGTGGCCCTCTCCTGCCTCTCGGCCTGCTTCAAGCACCAGGAGTAAATCCTTGGGTATTAAAGGCCAATTCACTTTGTCAGATGGATGTTATCCACGTTGCCTCCTTTGGTGAACTCAAGTATGCAAACGTTACTGTGGACACCCATCCGTCAATGGCTTGTGCCTCAGCCATGATGGGGAAAAACAAAACAAGTGACTTCTCACCTTCTTCACTGCTTCTATACCATGTGAGTGCCACATAAGATTAAAACAGACAATGACCCTGCTTATACTGCTAAAATGTTTTAACACTTCTGCACCACATTATCAAATTACCTATGTTACAGGGACTGCTTATAATTCTCAGGACAAGGAATCGTTGAGAGGTTCCATTGCTCTCTTAAAGAAATGGCACCCAAGGTCAAACTATCTTGGAGGTCACCCCCAAGACCGACTTCATCTGGCTTACTCATTCTAAGTTTCTTACTGGTGAATGAAAAGTGATAAACACCTGCGACAAAACATTGGGAGCCTCTTCAGGGTTGGTCTTGTGCTCCCCTGGTATGATGGAAAGATCACTAACCAACAATTGATGTGGGCCTGACCCATTGCTAAAAGTAGGGAGAGGGTTCTCTTATGTTTTCCCACAGGACTCTGAACAACCCCTCTAAGGTCCTGACACACAATGTCAGACCCTACCCTGCCAACAGCCAAGATTGTGACCGTCAGCCTCAGGGACATCCCACACAAGTGACATCACTGCCATCCAAGGCTGATCCCCTCCCCCATAACATGGGAAGCTCTTAAAAATTTCTATGAACAAGCTTGCAACATGGCTCTCCCGGGAACTGCACGGCCGATTGCTGGGCCAATGATGGCGGTCCTTTTTCATGCTGCCCTTACTGCCAACAGGACTGCCCAAATGCAAGTATGATCCCTTGTCTCTAACTTTCCTATGTTTGTTACAGTAAACTAGAATTCCTCACTGCTGCAACCTCTAAGGAATGACTTTAACCTTCATCTTTCTTCTTCCAGCAGGAGCTTTACTCAACCTGTCACTAGACCATGTTGAAATACTTCTGTGTCCCCTACTTCCACGTTTTACTAATTCCTTAAGCTCTCTTCCTCATGAGCATAGGTAATGGGCTGTTGGTAAAGCTTTGCGATTCTGTATGTCAGCCTGTAAAAAATGCCTCAGAGAAAAGATGGCTTTTGCCTCTTTTCAAGAGTTCATAACTGAAATTTTGTGAGAAGCACCTCCTATTCAAGGGAGAGTTGCCCTTGTTGAGGTAACCATCCAGCCTCCACATTTATTTATTTATTTATTTATTTATTTATTTATTTATTTATTTGAGACAGGGTCTTGCTTTGTGGTACAGGCTGGCCCTGAGCTCAGCCTCAAACTCACATCACAGCAATCCTGCCTCTGCCTCCCGAGTGCTGGGATTACAGGCATGAGCCACCACACCCAGCACTGTGGTATGTGGTACTGGTTGCTGCTGGGCGTGAGTCTCCACACCCAGTATGGTATGTGGTTACTGGGGATCAAACCCGGGTCCTGTGCTTGCAAGACAGACACTGGAACCACTGAGCTAACTCCCTGGCCCAGCCTCCAAATTTAGTGAGCCATGTTCATCTGAAAGAATTTCTGGAGATGAGCTGCAACTTATGGAACATCCTCCCAACACTGTCTCCAGATTTCTTTTCGCCCCTGTGGAAATGGCTCAAATTCTGTGTGTAGATGACACACTAACAGACTGGAGTTTTGCGATATTTGGGATCCATGAAAAAATTCATGACCTTCTGTTGTCAGGTGTCTGCAGACAACAATGTGTGGAAGAGAATCGTTTCCATTACTCAGAACAGTAACGTGATGGAACTCTTGAGGCCTCCTTATTCAAGGCACAGCGATGCAGTTAAGAGTTTTCACCAAGCATTTCTCTCAGGTTCTGGCATGTTTTCACTGTCCATACCTGCACAGGAGTGGGAGTAATAAATCCCTGCATTTCGTTAATGACCAGTAGATGAACTAGATGGTCTTCAGATCCTCATGAGTCACCGCAGATGAGCCCAGGTATCCAGGAGCCTCTCAGTTCAGGCATTCAGGTGAGCTGGCAGCTCACTCTGCTTGACCCTCTGCTTTGAAAGGCACAGACATTCAAGTCACAGGAATCACTTTCCTGTCTGTGGTGGGAGCCTGTGTCTCGGGGCTGACCTGTGCTCCCTGTGGTCCTTCCAGGTGCTGACTGCCTTGCACTGGTGACATATTATTGCACCATCAAGGACATGGTATGGGGACACAGCAACAAGGGGACTGAAGCATCCTGTGAAAGGCACTCAGGACGTGGCAGGAAAAGGTGGAATCACAGTTTGGAAGAGAAGTCCCCATGGTTTTCCTGTCAAATTATGTTGTGGAAACATATAAGACATTATTTGTTTTTCTCCCTCAGCTCTTCATATCCTACTATAAAAAGTTAGGAATTGCTGGGAATATTAAGTTTTTGCTTTTGCTTCTGTAGTTTCTGAAGATATTTAATATTATGACTCTTGATTTTGAAATAATCTTTTCTCTTGGAAAGGAGAACCTTCTTGATGTCAGCGCCGCATTTTCCCAGCACATTCTGTAGTTCATTCCCTATTATCTTCAACTTTTTTTTTTTTTTTTTTTGGTACCATGGATCAAAGTCAGATCCTTGTGCTTGTGAGGCAGGCACCAGAACCACTGAGCTAAATCCCTATTATCTTCAAAACTTATGTAACGGGTCTTTTGCTCCCACACTTATCAATCATTGGAGGATCTTCTTCAGAAATATCTTTCTATAACCACTCAACTCTTTAATCTTCTCTCTCAGCATCACAGGCTTTTATATGCTGGTCCATCAGGGAAAGTTTCCCTGATTTCTCAGAATGCTTTCTTTCAAAATGCTCCATACTTAGAGGTTTTCTTAATGATGTATTAACTTTGGTGCCATTTAAATTTTTTTTTTTTTTTACCATATGTTGACTAGTTGTTGTCCTAGTTAACTTTTAATTTTGAAAAATAAATGACAAGACTGAATGGCTTTGAATTGTCTGTAACATCCTGGATTTTTTGTTTTGTTTTGCCTTTTGCTTTGCAATGATTATGCCAACCTTGGGCAAGTATCATTTTGATGTCTAAGAAGTACAGTTGCTGATTGGCCTTGGATTTTGCAAGATACTTGTGTTCTTTGAATAATAACTGTTTGCCGGAGACAATGAAAAAATAAAAAAGAGAATCAGCAGCAGTCTAAGACACAGACAACATCATAAATTTCACAGTCTTTCCCAAAGTTATTTTTATTAGCTGTTCATTTTAGGGTACAGTCGAAAGGGATATGAACCTGTCAGATATTGTGCAGAAGATCATACCGGTCCATTAAACTGATAATATTAGATTAAATAGGTGTGATAGAAAAGATGGCGAAGATTCTTTGCTGTGGTAGAATAAATGTGGCTCACGAAGTAAGAGACAGTAGAGATAAAATTTAGGATCTTTAAAAGTAAATTACAAGCTTTTATCCTTGAACTCTACCATTATTTTTAAAAAGTACAATGCTTTATAGATATCTATAGGTTTGGAAGGCATTTCTAGAGAATATTGTTCTGGAAAAAATGTTTTTATCCTTTTTCTTGGTGAAATGGTAGTTACTTTGAGTATGTCACAGGCAAATAAGGCTCGACAGCACGTCTAGAATACAGTACAGCATTCCTGTTATTTAAACCAGAGGGTCTACAAAATCCGGTGTTTTAGGTTGCAGGAGGTAAAATGGCCTGTCACTCAGACCATATGATCCATAAAATCCTTTATGCCTAAGATATCTGTGTTAGATAACGACAACACCTGGGAACTTCTATCAATCATTGGGTTAGTCGAAGGAGCTGTATGGCACAGGCTGGATTTCTGAAGCAAATAAAAACATCTTCAGGAGAGAAGCACTCATTGTCAAATGCAGCCTGACATGCTGCTGAGCTGTAGGAAAGGTCAAGGGACTTTCCATCCAATAACCGTGTCGCCAAAATTTCTTATCATAAATTGGGTATTGTCGTTCATTATTATTAATTATAAAAAGGAAAAATACACCCAGGATCACTTAGAGCAGGTGAGAGGGCACAGCTACACCACCAGGTGAAATGAACCACTGCATCACTCTAGCCCTGAACCTGTGGATTCCTGATGGCTTGCAGTAGCAGACAAGAGATGTGTTATAAAGTCTTCCACTGTGGTCTGTACTTGTCTGTTTGTCCTTAGAAACTGCGAGCTTTTACTGTATTAAGACTATGCCATCAGCATCATGCACATATATGGAAGGATTTTTATCCCTTCCTTTTTAATTATCAGTTTTACTAACATGACTTATTCTTATCTTCTAGCCAAGAGGAAGTTTTTAACAAGTATTATCAAAAACACCTCTAAATTATTTCATAAATATTAAAGACTATACATATATATCACTGTTTATCATGGAAATAATTTAAAAATAGAAATAAAAACCTTGAGTATTAACAGAAAATAATCAAATAAGTGATATACATCATGTGAATTCTGTTTTTAAGAAATGTTTATTGCTATGTGTGACAGATGAAGTAATTCTCATAAAATGTGAAAGAACACATTCAGAAAGTTCTTCTAACATTTAACTTGACCTCTCTTCCCATCTAGTCTATAAAAATAAAATTATTTTCTTTATCACTTCAGAAGGAGCTATTTTTACATTCTGAGCTCACAAAAGTAAGGTTTATCATTATTTTCTGCTTTATTGCTCTAAAGTTTATCTTGGGGCCATTTAATTCCATTATCTGGAAGACTAGCAGGCTCTTTATGTACAATGTTGAGAAGTTATTGCTGTTTGTAGAGAGTAAAAAAAATAGTTATCTACTTTTCAAATATAGTATGTGAAAGCTTTATGAGGAGTAAAGGAGTTCTTGACATACATAACAAAATTCATTCACTAAAAAATGTAGAGTGGTAAGATGTTGCATTCATTTATTTATTCAAGTACTTTTGAATCTCCAAAAATGTGTCAGATCTAGTCAACCTTTTTCTATTACTAAATCAAGAAAATGCTTTCTCTTTTTAAAGTAAGCAGTAAAGAGGAAAAAAGTTAATAAAACAAATAAAAACAAAGCTATACTGACTCAAATCTCAAGTTGCTTTGCTTCTTGCTTGTCAAAATTTTTGTTTTCCTCAACTGAGATTATGGTTCACTTATAAAACAAAAAGGTTAGAAATAAATGAGATAAAGTTGAATAAAATGACTTCAGAGTCATTAGTCTTATGAGAGCATATGAGTAAACAAACTCCTACTCTCATTCCAGTGGCTTCCAGTCATTATTCCAGAATGCTTGGCTACTGCTACACTTGCAAAACTAGGCTAACTAGCAAAAACTAACACAAAAAGATGATTTATAAAATTAACTTTTAATAAACTGGCAAAGGAAATGTCTTTGAAAGGAATTTTGTGAAAACTAACACCTGAGAAACTGCCGTTCTATCTCCTCTCTGCAGGATGGGGGTATTTCAAGTGCAGCGATGGTTCTCCACACTCAGCCAGACTCAGTGGGTTCAGAAATGATTGCTATTGGCACTGGCACATATATGAACATTCATCGTTTCTTTTCCCTCAGGAAATCCTACCAGAATAGAAACAAAAGATTAACAAATTCACAATAGTAAAAGAGAGAAGGTGGCCAGAGTGAATGAGAAATTTCAAACAAACTCTTTATAACAAAATTAGTTGTTGATTATGAACACTGATATCAATGAGGGAAAAAAAAAAACCCACAGAAGTCATCAGTTAAAACAGGCTCAGAAAGGATCACTGAATGGGGAGGGAATTGTGCTCTTCAGCCAAGTTACAAGGAGATTGAGGATCATTTATCTTTCAAATGATGTCTATGTTAGTAAGAGAGAAAAAGGAAGAGAGGGAGGGAAGGGAGAAGAAAAAGTGAGAGGCAGAGAGGGTGGAAAGAGGGATGGAGAATTCCAACGTCATGTGAATAGAGAGCAGTTAGCCAGTCTATCCCATCATACATCATGAACAGAATGGCCAACAAGAAGGTGTTTGGCTTTGAATGTTCACTAACACAACAGTAAACATAGACACATCTTTTAAAGAATTGCAGGAGTCTACAGTAAACTACAGAGGTCCATATAAGTATTGGTGGGTTCCGGAGAGCACAAGTGTGATGTGAAAATCCATATCAAATCACTTTAAATCAAAGCCCACCAAAGGCCCCTTCAGTGCAGGACCGTGACACATAACTCTTAGTCAGCCTCACATCTCTCCATTCTTCAAGAACCAGGAGATATTTTAAGAAACCCTGAAAAATGAAGGAACAAGATTAAAAGATGAAAATGAACTCTACAGTAGCCAAATAATTTGAAGTAACTAAACAATTTAGAGATAAACTTTATTTGGTATTCTTAGTGAGTTTTAAGAAGACATTGCTTCCATGAATCCATAAGTAAAGCACAGTATTGAAAAAGGCTGGATTAAGAAAACTTTTGGAAAGTATAAACAGATTAAGTTAAAAATAGTTCAGTTACTCTATTTCTATCATCATTAAATTTAATGGAGCCTCACAAAACTTCCTTCAAAAATGTCTTGGAAAGTACATTTGTTTGTCAAAACATCTTGAGGCAATGCTTATCCCTTGTGATGCTATCTGGTAACAGATGCCACATCCTAGCTGAGTGTCTCAAGGAGAGATTAACAAGTGAACTACTTAAACTGGAGTGAACAGGCTGCAGAAAAACAAAGGGATTTGTGGGGTAGCTATTCTCTAACAACATCAAAGCAGTCTTTCCTCTGTGGGTCAGAAGAGGAGACAAGACATAGAAGTGAAGGAAAGGAAGAAGAAGAAGAAAGCCAAAAGAAAAGCAAGAAGGTGGGGGAAGCATGCAAAGGTGGTAAGAGAACCATACAGAGAGAGGTAAAACCGTGGACAGCAGAAGACAACCAGCCTGGACTCGCCCTCATGGAGACGCTATGAACCTAGATGTGCTGACAGGACTCTTTCCTATGAGAAAAAGATGACCATTTTTTCAAGAACAATCCAATGGCAAAGAATTGCTTGGCCCAACCATAGAACACAGCGGTAAAAGTTCAGGGGGGGCAAACTGAAAATATCCAGTACATGTATTCTTGTATACTTGAACATATGGTACTGGTATCCTCATATTTCCATGGTGGCATAGCTAGATTTAAGTCAAACGCATACTCATTCCCTCAATATACCTTTTTTATCTTTTTGGTAATGGTATGTCTAGTTGGTGTTCTGATTTAGTCTGAGATACTGTATTTCTCCCAGTTTTGCCATCCTTTCAAACTTGCTTTTTGTCTATAAAATTTTACAGCCATGTGTTTATGGGTGTATTCTGTTTTCTCTGAGTTTTAGGTTTCTGTTTGAGATTTCTAAGTTCTACTTTGGGAAAATTCCTAGTGATTATATAATCAAGTATGTCCTCTGTTTACTTTTATTTTTCCGTCTAGACTTTTATTATATGCACTTGACACATTTATTCTTCATTGAATCTTCACTGATGATTTTTTTCATCTTTTTAAGCTTCATTGATGCCTCTGGGAGATATCTTAATCTGACATTCTTGTTCAGTATTTTATTTTTGTTTCTAGTCTGCTTTTTGAACTCATTTTATAGTTTTTATTTCAAATTTTCTATTTTTCATGTTTAGTATATCCACTTTTTATGCCACCAAAATCCTCCAACATACTTTGGAGGATGTTTACTATGCTTACTTTAAATTCTTGATTTCCTCATTCCCATTTATCTTTCTTGGTTATTGCAGTTGATCATCTTACTTCAATAATAGCTATGTTCTTCAGATTTCTCCTTAATTTTCCCTGTACATTCATGAACCTCTTTTAGTATTAGAGGTTTTGGTTAATCACATACAGACTGTCTCAGTGACTCCATCCTCATCCCCCCACAGATCTCCTTTGTGAAGAAGAAAACCTGCAAGACAGAGCAGCTAGTGATGCAGTTTAGAGTACAACATGCTAGCTTGTTCCCTCCCCCCATGAAACTATAGCCACCTGATCATCTTCCTGGTAATGATGAAGCCATTAATGTTTTAATCTGAAGATTTTCTTTTAATCTACTCAATATAAATTTGTTGAATAGGTTCTATATAGAAAATTTGTATTTGCAATATATGTAATTCTCTCTGCTAATTATTGAGCGTGGTCTATAGGATCGGATATGTTTTTTGGACAAAACTGATTAGCTTGAAGACAGATATATACTTATGGTTTTATTATTGGTTACATTAATTATTGGTCCTCACGATCATGATAATGGTAAAATTTATAAAATGTGCAAAAATTAAAACACATTCACCTATAATCATTTATATTTTAAAATGCAGCATTATTAAATGCCCATTAGGACACTGTAGTAAGAATTGTCTCATGATTTCTGTCTTTGGTGTTTATCATTACTGAGAAGTTAGAGAGTATGCACACAAAAGACAACACTAGGCAGCAAAAGATACATCAGATGAAAGCTACAACTACTACCATAGAAAATTTTTTTAAAGTCCTGAAATGTCAAGCAGATAGTAAAGAAACTACAGCTGAAATATGAAAAACTAGCACTTAGTTTGATCTGGGGAAAAATGTTAAATAAGGAAAACAGTGTAAATAAAGATTTCTTAAAGTGGTGAGGGAGGATTTTGAAGAAATTTAAGTAAGTTAGTTTTGAAGCCAAACCATTGCCTATGAGCAGGGATGTTGATTGGAAAGCTAAATTGTGTAAAAATTTCCCAGAATGATCAATTATGGGGAAATACGTCAGAACTGACTAAGAAGGACAAGTGAGTCCCTAAAGATTAAGTAAGTCAGGAGGCAGTATTACACGAAGCCAGACACACAAACTTAAATGCCACCTGGCTTCTTTTATATGAGAAACCCAAATTACTAAAAAAGAGCAAAATAAAAGATAACAGGAAATTTGAGACAGATCTTTCTCAAAAGGGAAGGAAATGAAGAGATGGGAGGAAATGGGAACAGGAGGGAAAGGAAAAAAAAAAGAAGTGTTATGCTCATGTACAACTTCACACAAGGAATGTATCATGAGGTAGTGCAAAAATGTATTAATCCAAAATGAATAAATAAAATCCACAAATAGTTAAAACAAGTCTGTGAACAACCAAGCTAGTATGGTCTTATAATATTTTGTAGCAATATCAAAAAGTAAATGGAATTGTCTTTGAGATACAGATCAACAGAGGTGAACACCCAATGCTAAAGTAAGAGGTGTTCTCCTGAAAAGGTAGTACCTGTTCTGTTTTTAATTATGAAGCAATTGGTGGCCTATGTCTGTAATCCCAGCATTGAGAGGGTGAAGTAGGAGGACAGCCCAGCTTGGACAAACTTGAGACTTAGGGTGAACTTTTTCAGTATATAAGTAAGTAAATAAATAAATAGTGCTGGAAATATATCTGGATTAAGACACTGAATCCAATCCGTACGTAGTACTACAAATGACAACAATAATGACAGATGCAAATGAGAAAACAGAAGACAACAGAGAGATCTCCAAATGTAGGCTATAAAAAGTAGCTACAAAAGGCCATCTCATGTTGATATATAAACTGTCACAGAGCTATACAGTTGGTTACAGTAGGAAGCTGAGAAGAGTAAATCTGTCCATTAGACTATGAATAGACTAATGCTTTGTATTAGGATACGTGACTGGATCTGGGATTTGGTAGGATAGATGAATCATCTATTATCACTATTTCAATTGAAAATTTGAGTTCACTGAGCCTCTGGACACTCTTTTCTTATTCATACCACCCTGGATGGAAGGGGTGGAAAGATATTTTTTACTTGAGTTGTGTAGAAAATAATGTCTCCAATGAATTTGAAGAATCCAATCTCGTTGGGAAATATAGTAGAAGAAATGTTAGGGGCTGATATTTTTCCAAGAAATGATTGAAGCTTTTTGTTACAGAAAACATCCCTATCTTTAAAAAAGACAACACATCTTTCAGAAGTACAAGCCTGTCTCAAGACACAACACAGGCCAAACACATGGTTACATCATTTTCAAGACATTACTACTTACTGGGGGGAAAAAGTATGTGTAACATATTTTTTAAAATTTCTTGCCATCATCTCCTTATGTGAAAACAAAATATCATTGGATGCAATATTTTCCTGGAAAGCTTGACCTAAGTAGATCTCTCTTCAAATTCCCAAGTCATTTCTTACTTATAACACATATCTTTGACAATTAATTCAGTTTGTTCTCTTATTAATGTCATATCCCTTGTCTTCTGTTTGCCTATATATATAGACAAATTTCTGATAAATTAAAAAGTATATGCAGATTCACGTCATTCTGTATCTATCCTCTGGATACCAGAATTTAAAAAATCCTAAGTTTGTGAATATATATGGTGTCATTTTTCACTGAGATGAAATTTGGATTAGCTGATATCCCCATACACTATGGGATAAAGAAGCATTTTATGTGCATTGTATTGGTACTGCATAGTAGTGTCTCCTGTTGAATCTTCCTAGAATTATTTATTTATTATAGTAGGTTTGGGGATTCACTTGTTACAATAATGTATCCTAAATAGACAGAAATGCCTTAACTAATTCCTGGATCACTGAAGGATTGTTCTGCATACTGTAGTTCTCCTTTGTCTAATCACACCACTTGCATGCTTTTCGGTAGACATCAGTATTTTTCTCCACTGTTCGCATCAATAATTGGAAAGTGTTAAAGCCCCTTGGTGAGCATCTGTGGTTTATTGTTTTCACCAAGCTGAAAATATAATTTTTTTTTTTTGGAGGGGGTAAATTTTCCTTTGGGAAAGTATCTTTTCTCTCACCTCAATTATGGCATTTGAATGAAACTGGTTTCACTCTGATTCAAGAATTTCACACAATTAATTTAAGCCACAATAACTAGTTTAAGGATGAGATTATGACTAAAGAAAGTTAGTATCAGTCTTTTTTTTTTATGGTCAATTTTTGAATAGAAAATTTGCTTTCCTGCTGACTCAGCATATGCTTATACAGCCATCACATAAATTTTTCCAATTTATTGTAAGAATAAAGAAATGGAGCTTCAGATGGAGAAATAAGATCCTGAATGGAGAAGATAAAACGAGGCTCAATATTCTAGAGAAATAAGCTCCAATTATGTTTAAATATGTCAAGTAACCTTCACATATATGTGAATAAATTGAGTATACTCAGTTTATTGTTGACATTTATCACTGAAAAATATAAGCAATTGAATATACATACTACTTATTGGTAGGAGTGCAAAATGCAAACAGATACCTGGTTATAAAGTGCCTCAATATTTTATGAGTGATCATTATTGATTTATTCAATACGATTATTGATCGTCTATTTTGCACCAGAAATTTTATTAATTTTGGGACTAAAGTAGTGAACAAAAAGAGAAGTGGTCTGTAATTCATGGAATCTGACATTCAGTGAGGAAAACAGACATTAGTTCAAGGAAGATATATATAAAATTAGAGCAGGAAGAATTAATAGGATTGAAGAGATATTTAGTTAGGGTTTGTTAGTGCACTGGCTATAGGGCTAGGTGCAGAGATGTGGACACAAGCTTCCAAGCAATGTAATAAAATGGGTAGATGATGCATTATTTACTGAAACGGAACACTCTGGATGAGCAGGAAGTTCTTTTTTTAGACATTTTGAGCTGTCTTGCTTTTGAAACATTCAAGAGATTCCAAAAAGCTAGTAGAATAAAGTGCTAAAAGCATTAATATTTTCATTGAAAACTAGTTTAGAAAATTGCTATTTATTTTATGCTTAATAGACATTTACATTTATATCTTAATTTACATTTACACCTTGTCTTGTCTGGCCAATTAATCCCTAGGCCCTTTAAAAGAAAAGGATGTATGTATAAATATATAAAATCTTCATCCTTAGTGCAATAGTTATTTCATTTGAACTGAAATCTGAGTCTTACAGTTTGTGCTTATATTGTAATTATAAACAAGTGGGGTCACTGGCATAGTAGAAACAGAGTTTTACTGAGTATGAGCCGCTTACCTAAGCCTTGTTAAAGAAGAGAATGCTGTAACAGAAAACAAGAGTGTGACCTTGAAGAATTTTATGCAATTTATGCGATTGCAACCCTTGAGAATGTTATGAAAAGTTTTCCATTTATTTGATATTTTACATGTCATGATCAGGAAATTCTTTAAAAACTCTGAGAGCATGCCTCACATTTTCCTTTTATAAAACTTTTGGGCCAGGCTGAGAAGGAAGCTGGAGCGAGGGATTATCAGGAGCCCTGGGCCAATTTGCAAACACTATCATCAAACACAACGTGCAGGAAAGAATGAAAGAGGGAGAAGCCCTGTTAATTCACTGGTTATCACTAGGACTTTACTGAAGTCTGATAATTATTTATGCCTTTTTTGCTCAGTACAAGAAGACAGAGGTTCCCAGTGCAGGAAGATGTTCCTGGTGATTAGGAGTACATAATTGTGTCCCTTCCTTCACCCTAGCTCATTAGTCATCTCTGGATATGGAGAGAGCACAGGCCATGATCACATGAACCCCTGAGGTTCACATTTCCACAGCTGCCACTTGTGTGCTGAACCACCTTCCATAAGACATTTCATTACTTTGAATCTCATTCATAATTTATAGAATAAAGCTAGATTATAATATTAAATGAAATTGTACAGCTTAAAATTTAAAACTAAAAGCTCATAAATATAGGGCCAGGGATTCAGCTCAATGGTTACAGTGCCTGCCTTGCAAGAACAATGGCCCAGGCTCCATCCCCGGTAACCACATACAACAATGCCAGGCATGGTGACTCATACCCACCAGCAATCAGTACCACACACCACAGTGCTGGACATGCCTGTAATCCCAGCATCTGGAGGTAGAGGCAGGAGGTTTGCTGATTTTGAGGATGAGTTCAGGAACAGCCTGAACTACAAAGCAAGACCCTGTCACACACACACACACACACACACACACACACACACACACACACACCCCAAAAACCTCAGAAATGTAAAGCATGCTATATCTATTCACAAACTTTAACTTCTAATTTAAAAAGATTAAAAACTATAAAATTAATTCTATCTGCATATAACCATTTTTGGGGGGAGTTGGTAAGAAATTTAGTTGAAACACTGTATGCCAGGTACTCCTGTTGATATTTTTTTTTTTGAGACAGGGTCTCACTTTTGTAGTTCAGGCTGGCCCTGAATTCAGCCTTGAACTCACAGAAATCCTCTGCCTCTGCCTCCCTAGTACTGGGATTGTAGGCATGAGCCACCACTCCCCGAACTGTGGTATGTGGTTCTGATTGCTGGTGGATGTTAGTCTCCATGCCTGGCATTGTTGTATATGGTGACTGGGGATAGAACTCTGGCCCTTGAGCTTGCAAGGCAGGCGCCAGAACCACTGAGCTAAATCCCCAGCCCTAATATCTATTTATTTATATATTTTTTATCATTATGAAAATTTGTGCCTTATCATATGGGCTTAATTTAAATCTTTACACCATAAATTTTTCTAGCAACATGATTTTCACAAGAAATAAAACATATTAGGCAGCTCATAAGGGCCCCTGCCCCACCTAGATCACGCTAAGCCACCACTGGCCACCCTGGATCACTGAGAGGATCCAGATCAATGCGGCAAAGGCATTTGTGGACAGAAAGATCATTTTTATGAGCTTGGGAAGACAGAGAAGCAGGGAGCAGCACAGCAAGGGCCTCTGGGGTTTGTTAAACAAATTAAAGACCACTGAGAGGGCAAAGTCTCTGTAATAGATGCATCAGACTACAGTGGTTGGTGAGTTGGTGTGATCAACTTTTCCTTCTGGAACCTGAATTCACATTAGGGGAAAGGTGGCATGAATGTACTGTGGAACTGTATGAGTTCAAACTCACAGGAGGTCAGAGAGTTTAATTCCATTCTCGCAGTGAGCAATCAGACTGAATCTCAGTGGAATACCAAAGGCCCATTCAGAAACTTGGATCAGTACACTGCTGCCCATGTTTTCTACTGGTGACAGCAGACACATGCCCTAAAGGAGCCTTCACTTTTTTGTTCTCTATTTCCTTTCTTCTTCTCCCTCATTTGTATCTTTTCTTGCATCTATTTCTGTTTTGTTTTGTTTTTCTTTTCTTGATTGTATTTATTTTTACAGAAGAGTGAATAGTTTCTAGTTTTTCTTGTTGTTAGTTTGTTTTGACCTATTTTTCCTCTATCTTCACCCATTTCTCAAAGTTGCATAATCTTCCTCTGTCGCCCAGCCCCATTTCTAAGCTTTCTCTCTCCTTCCATTTACCCCTCCCTCCAGCTCCTTCTAAGTTTTTTACTTGAAGGGCAAATTTGCTATACTGAAGGGTTTATTTACTGTAAAATATCTCTGATTGGTCCTTAACTTTGATCACAAGTCTAGTTCATGTGGTTAAAGCTGACAGATTTTAGTTACCACCATTTGTCATTTTTAAAGCTGTTTGATGCTATTGTTGATCCTGATTTTTTATTACTTTGGCCAAGGTGACAGGATTGTTCCAATCAGTTATCCTTAATGGTGTGCCAAAACTAAGATTTCCTAAGGGTCATTAAAGACTTGAAGCACAAATACCAGCTGCACCTGGAAGATACCTCTGAGAAGTAATTATTTTCTAATGGCTCCAAATACCAGCAGTAAAGACATTTACAATAAGCAATATAGAAATATCAATTCAGGAATTAAACCAAGAACAAAAATAAAAATAAACATGAGGAGACACCTAAGTAAGATGCAAACCTAGACTTCCAGTTCACCAAAGACAAATCCACATTTGGATTGGTGTAACAAGTCAAAACAAAGGTATAACAATGCAAAAGTCAACCATCTGGATAATCTGAACTAATAAAATAGAAAGTAACAAAACAGATAAATGAAGCTCTAAAAAAATTCAAAACAATTAATTTCTCAGGTAACTACACAGATGGTGACCAAAGTAAGACATGCTTAGTGACACTAGAATAGAAACTGATTAAAATAATAGAGGAGCTCAGGAACATGATGGAAACCTAGACCACCCAACATTGGAATGAAAGGGAATCCATGGAGCAGATTCAGATATCCAAGAGATTGAAAACATCACTGAAAGTATACACAGCAGAATACACAGTGGAATAAGCCAATGTGAAGATAGAACATCAGACATAGGATAGAAGAGAAGATGGTGCTGTGATTAGTGACCACGAAAAGAGAGATTTCTTAATAATAGCAAGGAGCCATAAGAAATCAATCCAGCATTAATAGATAATGCAAAGAAGAATAACATAAGACTAATTAGTGTCAATGGTAATGGTAGAAAATATATGAAACGAAGGAAAACGTGATGTACCAATAAATAAAGCATACAAGATTCCAACTAGTCATGATAAAAAAATCTACACCTAGATATATAATAGTTAAGATTACAAAAACCCAACAGAAGAACAAAATATTAAAAACACTAGAGAAAAAAAATCACACACAAAGGAGAGCCTACCTGAAATCATATCAGATTTCTCAGCACAAACCCTCAAGTCAAGAGGAGCCTAGAGTGAAGTATTTCAAGACATAACAGAAAACAACTTCAAGCCCAGACTGATGTATCCTGCAAAGTATCTTTCAAAATTGACAGAGAAATAAGATATTTCCAGGTCAAAGAACATCCAAGGAAGTTCAAGAACACTAAATCCAAAAAATTCGAAACAGTATCCTATAAAAAGACAATGAAGGTCACAATTCCATGAGGTTCAAAAGAAGAAGTCCATTAGAAAAGTCAAAAATTAAATAGAAAAGGAAAAAAAAATAGGAAAGAACCAACAGTGGAAAAATATGACAAGAGGATAAGTCAATATGTATCAGTTATGACCTCAATGTTAATGGCTTCAATTCATCAAACAAAAGAAATAAACTCACAAAAGGGATCAAGAAGCAAGATTCAGCAATCTGCTACATACAAGAAATACACTTAATTCATAAAGAAATTCATAGAACAAATGGAAAACACTACTCCATTCAACAGGAGCCCAGAAAATAGTTATCTTATTTGTACACAAAGTAGGTTTCCTATACCAAAACTAATTGAGAAACAAAGGTCACTAAATTCTTATAAAGGGAACAATCCAAGAGGAATAGATGACAGACATAAATTATATGTGAACCAAATACCAGTGCACTTAATTGTATAAAATAAATATTAGTGGACATAAAAACAATCAAATAAGCATTAATGTAATTAAGATGAGAACCACTACATGATCACAAAAAGGTCAGTTAGACAAAAGGTCAAAATGACATAACAGAAATGAGTCAAACTTTTGAACAAATGGTCTTTTCAACATACTCGAACTTATGGGTCTCAATGAAAGCAGTTCTAGGAGGAAAATTTATAGCAATAAATTCCCATATTAGAAAAACAAAGCAAACTCAAATAAACACTCTAATTTTGAACATCAAGCTTTTAGAAAATGAACCAGGAAATTGAGCCTAGAATTTCT